>CAEGAE010036558.1:0-15133 GCA_903067095.1 Girardinus metallicus
TATATATATATATTAAAAAAACTTCATGGGGAAATGAAACACACTGCTAGAACCTTCAGTTTTGTAAAATAGAGCACAGCAATACATCTGTTAGAAATATTGTTCAGCCTTTTGGCATTTTGGCTCTTCCTCTGCCAACAGCATGAAATATAGCGGTAACAATGGAATTTAATAGCACTAGTACACATCTGCACTAACAGCGCCAACAAGCATGCCCAGGCTGGCAGGAAGACCGGCACAGTCTTATAAAGACAGTGACAGATAAACACACAGCGAAGCAACCGAGCAGCCAGACAGACACAGACAACTTTAGCTCTAATTAGGTTCTGATTCAGACAGATTATTGTATGGATAACTGGGTGATAATGTTGTCCTGAAGCTACTTTCAAGAAGATGAAAGCACAGAGAAAAAAAATTATGAAAGGAAATAACAGGAAAGCAATCACTCAGAAATGAAAGAACTGATCTCACCTGTAGAAGCAGCAGAAGATGTCAAAGCGCCTTTCTTCTCGTCTGTACAGATCCATGCTGAGGATGGCAGGAAAGATGAGCAGCACCATGGCGAAGTTAAACACCACTACCACCGCGGCCTGCAAGACACAGAGAGGGGGCAATTTTATTCCCAAAGAGCTGGTAGAGTAACAGAGGTACACAATCAAATGCAAAAATACATAGGTTTGAAAAAGTATTCTTATCCTGTAAACCCATTTGTATTTGCGCTCATTTACTCTAGAACTGCTAAATAAAAATAAAGGGGGATCAAATGCCTTCAGAAGCCGCTTATGAATCAGAGATGTTCACAAGTGGATTTCAAAGTCAGTTCTGAAGAGTTTCAAGACTGACGTAGATATTTTTTAATCTACTGCTAACCATTCAGTCTGCCTCTGTCGCTGTATTCTTGTAAGTTCTGAGGTTAAATCCTGTACCGTTTTTTTCACATGAGCATTTGACAATTATCTTTTTGTCAGGTAAGTTTTTACTCAGCATGCAAAAAACTTTGCAACCTCAGTTTATTCACTCAATTCACTCAATTTAACAAGTTCCATAATCAACTTACACATTGTCTTACCACACTAAACACAAATGGCCACAAACTGAAAGATAGCATTGAGCGAATCAGATCTCTGAAGAAGCTATTAAAAGCTAATAGAGAGAGATGGGAACATACAATTGTATACATTAATAATAAAATTGATTAATTATTTAACTGACTAAGATTAACGGAGCAATGTTGTGCTTTTTCCAGGCAGATAGTGGCATTTTATAGCATAACCAAAGATTAAAGGACTCCTCAAACATGAAACATGATTTTCTGAATACTATAAATATGTGTTTATGTTCAAAAGACAATAATAGAAATCAACAAATACCTATGGTTTTTATTTTATCTTTGCAATGATTTAGTTAATACATATCCAAGTTTGAGTTCATGAAATGATAGTGAGAGTTACATGCAGGGAAACATGGTAAGATAAACTGTTAGAGGCTGTAAGAAATTTGATTCTGCAACCAAGGATCACCTTTCTGCAAGACAATACTAAATATGCAACCAGAGCTACACTAGAATGGTGTAGAAAAAAGTTTATTCATGTTAAAATAGCCATGTCAAAGTTCTAGAGTGCTTAAAAATTTGAGGCAATGGTTGTAAGTTTTATTTATATTCTTTCTTCTTGACAATTATGGCAAACTTTATGTTGGTCTATCATGTAAAATTTTTGTGAAGTACATAGAGATCTGTGGCTTTAATAAGATAAAATGTGAAAAAGGGATGTGAATACTTTAGCAAAACACAAAGTATTTATTCCAAAGAATCTAACTTTTACAATCCAAGACATGAAGTCCAAAACTGTAAAAACAACTATGAAGATGAATGGCCAGGAAAAAAAAAAAAGAAGACCAGCATGGCTTTCAAACAGATAAAAATAAAATTTGCAAACGTAAAAGGAAAAAACTGCCTTTCAACACATTTTTAGTCTCTTTTCAAGACTGAAACAGAGACTGTGCAGGGAGAAACAAAAGGGGGAAAAAAGGCAAGGCATGTGTGTATGTGTAAAAGAAGCCAGTACAATGTTGTGGTTAAGTATTTGAAGGTGGTGCACTGGAGCAGAGGCTGGAGGTTGGGTCCCTGCCCAGAACACAATCTGGATATTGCGTAGTTGCCAGACCACTACACACACAGAAACACATGCGCACAAACGCACACAATCGCATGTGTGTGCCAGACCACCCAAGACGTCAGAGGCCCGCAGGCTCTGAGGTGATGAGCAGGCACTGCGGCTGCACAGACAACACTCACACAAAAATGCACATAAACACACACATATTTTGAGCAGCAAAAATGTAGAGTCTCCCACTTAAACCACACCTTAACACCAACCAGACACACACATTAAAACACACCTTCTTACTGGGTCAATGGGAGTGAAACCATGTCATAGTTTTTGTTGTGGATTTTAATCGATCATGAAGGGAGGAAGTAAAGTTAGGAGACGGTAGGTGATAAATCAATCAACCACAGGAAGCATTTAATGCTGATAAAGAGGCACGGGTGAAGAAAAAACACATCTTTGCCCGTAAAAAGCAAGAACTTTCATCTTCTTTCCGTGAAGTTTGTCCTCTACTATACACAAAACCACAAGCATAAAGTATGCATGGCATGCGAATGTGTGTGTGGTACATAAGCGTACAAAATGAGGTGGCATGGATTAGACCCACGGGGTAAATGGATCATGTTTGACAGACTTGCTGTACTAAAGCCATCTATCCACACATGCTAATATCGTACTCAACGTGGCGACATCTTACCTCACTCAGCTGAGTGTATACGTGTGTGAGAAACGGAGTTTGAGCCCAAGAGGAGGAGAGCTGAGAAAGACGATCACTTTGGTCAACTTCAGCAGTAAAATCTGTCACTTACGTAACTGGGAATAATTGAGCACATATGTATTTTTTTCCTCCCCTGTCTCAAAAAGAATTTGTGTTTGAATGTTAGAATGTCAAAGGACATAAATGTTATTTTTTTTCTATGTAAAACAAACAAAACAAAAATGAACCTCATTGAATTTCTACAAAGGTTTTAAAGGATTTCCAACTGCACAATTCCATTTTTTGTTTTGAATGAAAGCTCCGCCTAAATTAAACTTAACAATAAAGCTAAACCCCTCTGAAAACCCAGACATCCTGAGCAGGTTCTGGGTCTCCTTACAGGGTCTCACCCCAAAAATCAACATCTTGCTTTTTGGTAAATTTATACTTGTTATTTTCTACAATGTGTCTGAACTTCATTCAGGCTGCAAGAGAGCAAAGCTTTCAGCAGGTAATAGGAAATCTGACCACTTTACAGTAAATTTGCGCTATTTCATCTTGTTGAATGAACAAAAAGGCAAAACAACTGGCAGAACAGAAGGCAACTTTAGCATCATAAGACAGATGTTGTATACAGGCACACGTTTCTTTATTCTGCCAAAATCCTTTGATTAAAAATGATTTGAAAATGGTGGAGCTATCTTTCTTACTCATTTTGCAAAACAAAGTTATTGTAACAGCAACTAGATAGTACAATGCGATTGTTTTACCTTGATCAGAAATACTGCCACAATGTCCAATAGGACAATTTTGTGCAACAAGATCTGGTTGCAACAAAAATGAAAAAAAATACAATATTCCTATGCCAAAAGTTAATAAAAGTCCTAGTTTTTGCAAAGTAACAATTCATAATAGACCTATCACATTGACACTATTGGCTTATAGCCAGTATTATACTACTGACCAAACAACAAGCTGATACATGTTTCTAAAACATGTTTCAATTACTCTCACTCTACTATACTTGGAAGATTATACCTTTCAAAAAGCAATCATCAATAGTTTCATCTCTTTTTCCCTTTGTATAACCATGACTGGGAGCATTCACAAGTCTGTGATTATTGGAGGCATTTTGTCAGACACCGCTCTGGTGACGTCTATAATTACTGACAGATGTTAGAGAAGTCAGAGCTCCCCTCTGGTTCTCTCAGTGTTAGTGTGGGAACACGCACACACGCATACACACATACATGCACACGTAGACCAGACAGTCTGTTGCTTTTCAAACCTCCCACACAGACAATACGAGCCTCTGCTCAGCTCTCGCACAAAGCAAACCAACGCGAGGCGATCCAAGAACACCCATTCGCACATGCAATCAGATTCAGTTACACGGACCTCGGCCGCAATCTGGACAGAGACCGGGACCACCGCTTGACAGCCTCAACGAAAGGAGGGTGAAGAGCGGGTGGATTTAAGTGGAAAATACAAAACTGCCTTCAGTTTGATGAATGAAATCAATAAAGCGACAATCTAGAGGCAATGACTACTGTAGCATGAATTTTGGTTGCAGAGATCTCACACACAAATTTTCACACTTGAGGCTTTGAGCATACCTGCAAAGAAAAAGCTCGAAGTGCTGGGATGGGGATGAGGGCTGCCATGAAGAAGGCCGTGACGTTGCTGATGGAGGTGAGAGCCACGCTGGCCCCAGTCCTCTTCAGACACTCCCCAGTGCGGTCCTGACGGTGACAGAAAGAGCAAAGGAAATGGAGGGAAAAGCTATTAAAAACTTCTGATCAGCTCCCAGCTAGAAGCAGATGTGTAATGCAGCGGATTATGAACAATTATTTTAAAACCAGCATAACTGACAGTGATTGCGAAGCTTTTTGAAGACTTGAAGTGCTTGGAAAACTCTTCTGGGCCTGTCTGCCTCACTTTAAGGTGCAAAAGGAAAACTAGAAATGTTCACTTCTCGCAGAAAACACACACAAAACAAAGAGTAACACACATTCAAACAGCCCTGTATGTTTTTTTTTCTGTAACTGCGTGATGATATGGGGACGTGCGGGACCACACACGGAGCATCTGCAGGCGTGTCTGTCCTTGTGTGTGTGCGTGTGTGTGTTTATGTGTGTCAAACAGCAGAGATCAAGTTCAGCTCTGTTTAGTTTTCATCTCAGTCACACAAAGGAAGCTAGAGGGGGGAGGAGGGAGTGGAGAGCTGGAAGGGGAGGAAAGCAGTGAAAAACAAAAACAAGCAAATACATGTCTGGAGATGAACTGTTCAAAATCCAAACAATTACGCCCCATGTGAAGATGAAGAGATATACGCTGCGTTACAATCTGTGTTTGAAATCGCTATAAGCATACAAAGTCCTCTGCGTATGGAAAGAAAAACACACAATTTGTGTATGCTTACACTAAAATGATAACACAAGAACTTAAATTGTGGCAAAGGAACACAGACACCAAAAAAAGAGTAGAGACAAGCAGTGAGAAAAATCATACTTCTAATACGGAACATTGCTTAGATAAGTGGGCTAAGTGTGTGGCACATGAACTGTGCGATGTTACTTCACAGGCACAGACAGGCTTTCACACATTCCTCCGCAGTGGAGATAAGACATGAAAGGAGCTGGACCAGCGCAACTGTGGATGTTTGCCTCACCTCAAATGGTATCCTCTTGTTCTGTCCGGTCTCACTGAAGGCATGGGCGAGGAGGAAGACATCATCCACTCCAACTCCCAGAGCCAGGAAGGGAAGAACCTGCAAATGGCAACCAATAAATATGAACTGCTGAGCATCTATTTCAGTTTTTATGTAACAAGACAGGTGATGATGCTGAGAAGTTAGTCCTCAAAGATTTGAGATTTAAACCAGATTTTATTTTACCTGTTAGAAAAACTACATCTACTAAACATTTGTTCAGCTGCTTGAAAAAGCTGTCAGAATACGAGTGCTCAGGAGAGATTGCTGCAAAATGTACAACCCCAGCAATCCACCATCATTCTTTAGAATTAGATCATTTTCACCAGTTGGTATTATTAAGGGAATTTAACTCAATTATAGTATAACTAGGATCAAACTGGAATACACATACTTGAATTCAAATCCATCTAAATGCCTGAGTTGGATTATTTATTATATATTTCTGGGTATGAACTGGACTTGTTTGTTAAGTGCTTTGTTAGAGTATTTATTGTGAATTGGAGATGTATTGAATTGTATTGAATTGAATTGTATACAAAAAGCATAACAGGACGATAGTGGCGACAGAAGTAGGAGTTTGTCCCGCAATCAGCAATCAGTTTTTGGCATCCTTTCACAAGCTTTATTTACTGCTTTATTACTACATGTTTTGGGTTTGTAGGGCACCTTGCTCACACGCACCTTTTCAAGTGTGTCCACAATTTAATGGGACTGAGATCTCATTAAACTCCAAGAGTTTAATGGGATCTTAAAACCTCACGCCATCATGTGCGTGAGGTACCTGCGTGGTGGCAGCATTGAAGGAGATTCTCTGTCAATGACCATTAGTGATGGCCATTGACTTTGCTGTTTTAAGACCATATATGAGTAATAACTGACTGTCTGCTTGTGCATTTGGAAGACCAATTTATTGGTGTTTGCAGGCTTACAGTTTTCCCTTTTTCTTCCATGGTAACAAGGATTGAACCAGGTTCTCTTTCTGTCTTTCCCCATTAATAAAACCTTGACCCAACTAACTGATGGATGAGAGGAGCTGCCCACCATCATGTGCATCAGGTACCTGCGTGGTGGCAGCATTGAAGGAGATTCCCAGGAGAGAACAGAGGCCCAGACCAGCCGCCACAGACAGCGTCACCAGAAGGACTCCAGCCAGCCCCACAGCACCCTGGGACTTGGCACAGTCCCACCGCAGCATGGTCAGACACGCATAGGCCAGCTGAGCACAGACGGGAAAACAATCAGCCACATTCTCCATGCTTTTATTTTATATCTATGATATTTATTTTAGTAAAGGATTTGCTTTTAGTTATGAATGGGCTCTCACCATCAGCAGGTATCCACTGGCCACCCGGATTACACTGATATCAGAAAAAGACTTGAGAATGTCCTCTAGAGTGGTGGTGGTAAAGGACAAGACCTTTTGGGAAGAATTTGTTGCCACACTATGCAGCACTGCCTAAAGAGAAGTAGATGAAACAGAGTGATTCAGGCAGAAATTAATGCAGACATATAATAGCTCAGGCAATAAAACTAAATAGGCAGTTTTCCATGAAAATGCAATGCAGCAAATGTGGAAAAAAGGCCTTTGGTTGCTCAAGCTTAATTTTTTGGCCTGAATGCAAGACATAATGTTTGGAAGAAAACTATACCATTTTATGCTACATTAAACAAGTATAGCCACATGTATTACTGGAATAAACTCAGTATATTTAATATTTAGCTAATACTTAGCATAGTCCAAGCTCTCCTTGGCAATATGTATATTCG
Source organism: Girardinus metallicus (assembly GCA_903067095.1). NCBI lineage: Eukaryota > Metazoa > Chordata > Actinopteri > Cyprinodontiformes > Poeciliidae > Girardinus > Girardinus metallicus. Next base: position 7,286 of record CAEGAE010036558.1, read on the forward strand.
GTGCAGGGATTATAGCAATTACAAAAAACTTGTAATATATTGTGCAGCCCTAGTTGACAGATGCTCTCCATTCCATCGGACTTAAACTGTGCTACTTTGCAAAGAAAAATGGGGAAAAAATGTTGATTCAAGATGTGCCAAGCTGGTAGTCACACGCCCAAAAGACTGAATTTGTAGTTAAAGTAGCTCTAAAAAGTAACGTCTCAATAAAAACAAAAGGAAAAAAGAAAAACTGTTCATCCTTTTACGTTTTCTTTATGATAATGCAGCACTTTCCCTTTTATCTTTCACACTAAATTCTAATAAACTACTTTGAGGTCTGCGGTTGTACCATAGTAAATGTTTAAAAGTTCAACATTTTTAAATACTTTTGCGAGGCACTGCAGGAGTCTATGCAGACAGAACCATGATCCCTTCTCTCTGTTTTTCACTATCACAGACAGACAAATAGCTTCAACCTCAAATTCTAGTTACAGCTCAGTGGGGAGCAATGCTGGCTGACACACATTAGGTAACACACACTAGATCACCCACATGTGAACTTGCACATACTGAAATGCATGCATATTTTTGCAGACACGCCTAAATATTCACACACCAAAACACACACTGAAAATATCTGGCATCTTTTTTCTTACTCCCTAATGATTAATTTTACAGTCAATTATTCCCTAGCTAAAAGATCAATACCACACACATGTATAGGGTCATGTGGAACAGAGAGTTGGGCCTCCCAAAACAAAGACCAGATGATGTCACACATGAGCCACCAATGGGGCCACAGCTGGGAAAGTGATTGTGTGTGAGTTCTGGATTGTTGCATGTATGTGTGTGTTTGTGTGAGAGTTAAGCTGAAGAAAAGAGAGATATCCAGCACTCTCTTAATGTATTCCAGACACGTAAGTTCTTTTGCTCTATCACTCCTCTCCAATGAGCAGCGAGAAGCTTCATCCCTTCTACCACACACCAACACAGGTTTGACTATCTATCAGGGGCCTGGGCTTTAGACGAGGCCGTTCCGTGTACACCTGTATCCGGCCTGTGATTTACTGTGTGGTTGTAGAGGATTTAGGGAAGATTTCTTTTCTCTTTTCATTTTTCCTCCCCCCATTTCTGAGCCTTTAGCCCTCACCTCAGAGTATCTCCTCTGCCAGGCTTCCAGTATAGCTGCGGCCTTTTCTTCATTCCAGTTGATGTGGGAAACCTCATCCCAGTCCCGAAAGTGCTCAAACATCTGCTTGGGGGTCATCAACTGGAACATGGTCTGTAAAGCCTGAGCACTGGAGAGCACACAGGGAAGAAGAATATTGAAAGGATCAAGGACAGGGAACAGAGTTACAGGTGCAAGGCTAAGAAAACTTCCTTATATTAAAGACATAAAAAGAAAGTACTCTGGGCACATTCTGTTTTTGGGTTTAATTTAATCAACTAATAAGCATCAATAACCAGCGATGTTGTATTTTGAACAACCTTTGACAAGCGGTGCATGTAGGCTTCAAAATATCATATATTCAGGAACATCAAACCCACCTACCAGAAAAAAAGCAAGCTACTTCCAGCAGTACATCCACTAGAAAATACACATACAACCTGGGTTTCATTTCCAGTGGAGGAGTTTAAAACAAGGTACAAAACTCTTTTTAACTTTTTTAATTCTTCTTTGATTCAAAAATACAACAGGTGGATTTCTGGATGTAGGAATGGACAGATTATGGGTAGACGGAAGAACTAATGGACAGATGTACAAGCGAGTGGATGGGTGATAGATACAAGTTTTAGATAGGGCTATTTAGACTATTTTTCCAGCCATTATAGACTTTAAAAGAACCCTGTTTTAACACACCTTTTTTAACCACTAAGAAAAATAGTGCCGTTAGAAGGGTGAATCCTAAGGACCATTCAGCTCAAAAATGTCAGTAGGATCAGATGTATTTCTTAAATCCTTCATCATTTCAGAGATTTTTATTTCCAGATTCTCAAAAACATTCCAAATGACAAAAATGGATTATACTTGTACAGCCTTTTATCAAGTCCAGAGGTCTAGCGCTTCAATTAAATTCAGTAATTCACCAACTGACTTGCTGCATGATAGCAAGTTACTCAATTGTACCCACAGCTCCCCTCAGAGGGGAGGCTACCGAGCACCAGCAGGCAAGGTGGGTTAACTGTCTTGCCAGCTCTATCTACCAATTACAAGACAAACTCCTTCTACTGTTGCCCCTATTTTCCCTTTGCAAGGTCTAAAACATCTTGTTTTGTCCACCCCTCATCTACCGTTCTCCTTCTTAAAACCATGAAATGAACAAATTGCTGCTATAATCAGGGATGACTCTACTTGTGCACAGTACTACTGCTGTCACCCTTTGAAATGCTTTCTACAAGGAACCTGATTAGAAGAGCCATGATATCAAGTATAATGAATACTGCACAGCCTTAATGAGCACATTAGCAAGCCAATAAAGTAGTGTAAGTGATTAGTTATTAACAAATGAGACTTGACTAGAGAGCAACTTGTGAACAGTGCTCAAGTCAGTCCGTGTATTTTCACATCATCAAAAAGCAATGAAACAAACAGCAGACATTAGCTTGTCATTCTCTTTATGAATGTGATCTTTGTGGTATGGTGATAATCACGGTAATGGTGGCAGTTAGTAAACAAGATGTAGAAACCGAGTGCCAGCAGCAGCAGCAGCAACACACTAACACACACACATGCACGCGCACGCACACAGTGCAGGAACACACCAGCAGTGTAATGACCCAACTTTGCCAGGAAAACACAACCGCAAAAAAACAAAGAATGCAGCCAACTGTACTCTGCGAGCAGGATGTGTGTGAACGTGCATATGTACTTTTCTACGTACGTGACTGTGCCATAAACGCTCTAATTTAGCAAGTACAAAGTGTGCAAGCAAAATATGTAATAATATTTCTAACTGCAAAATAGACCCGTTTTTTGTTTTTTTTTTCTCAATAAGATTTGAATTTCTGTATCCATTCGGTATTCAAAAGTCATGGATCGAACATAAAACTGTATAAATGATGTATGCACATCACCAATTCCACAAACTTTGACCTGGTGCTTGTGTTGGACTTAAATCTGTGTAACTTAAATTGCTGTATATTTGAAGAGACTAGCTGAGCAATAGATCACTCTGTGCCCGTCTTTGTGTATATGAGAGTCAGAGGGAGGGTAGAGTCCAAGCAGTGCAGAGGAGCAACAGCTGGAGCTCTTAGAATTTCACTGGAATCTGCTAATGACTGCAAGATTTATCACATACAGCACACATGCACACTCAGAAAGCGTAACAGAACAAAAAACATCCAGCGTCTCCAAAATAAGCTTTGTTAGAATCCCTGTGGTGTTCTTATGAATCTGCGGATGTGTAAGCATGGGTAGGTTACCTGAGTAGGGGTCCGCTGCCGTTCTTTGTGGTGCCTCCTACAATGAGTTCCTCTTGCCAGTGCATGTACTTCCTGGACAGACCGTGGCAGCCACCACTCAAAGCCCGTGCCACGTTGAACGGCTGTTGTGATTAGAAAGCAGAAGATAAGAAAGTATTACTCGATATTACACACTAAAGATGCATAGTAAAATCAGCTAGTAACAGGATTGGTCTAAAATGCAAAAACACATTGTTTTCCTAATCAGTGTACTCATCATAACCTAGCAGAATGCACCAATTATCAAGAATTTTGCAAGATTTATGTCAGTTTTGGTAAGGTAAGCTGCGACAGACTGGTGACCTGTCCAGGGTGTACCCCGCCTCTCACCCGGAACGTAGCTGGAGATAGGCACCAGCACCTCCTGACCCCATTAAGGGACGAAGGGTGAACAGAAAATGGATGGATGGATGGATGGATGGATGGTAAGGTAAGTTTGAGGTTTAAATTTAAGGACCGCTTAAATTAAGGAAATTAACTTCTTGGACTTGTATACAACTTACTTTACAGTTTTTATAAGTTAAATGAAACTTTGCTAGCTTAGTTTACTTAAATTAATATTTTGAATTCAATTACAGTTCTAAATTAACAACTGTAGTTGGGTAAAATCTGTATAGAAAAATGCAAGCCGAATTTTACCACCAGTTTTTGACTGAACTTCTAATGTTGCACATGCATGCACAAAATTTTCTAGCCATGGTCTTGATGATAGTCATGTACCAACCTTAGTTGAGTTCTTATTGGGTGCAGTATTGGGGCAGTCAGGGTCAGCAGGGTTCAGACAGGGCCTATCCATGTAGCCATGCCCGACGTCCGCCTTTTCCAACATGTCCTCAAAGCTATCCACAGGAATGTGTGCTCTTCGTAACTTTTCAAGAAACTCCTTGGGGTCAAAATTGGTCCATTGCATAGGGTTTTCACCTCTGCAAAGTTCAAAAGCAAATGTTAGCATCTCTTCTCCAAACCACTGTATGAAGAAAACATATTTCTTTTTAAGAAAGGAAAGGGTAAGAGCTTTTTTTTGTTTGTTTGTTTTTCAAATTTTATTGTGAACTAACTATAAACTTTACAACGTTAAAACTTTTGAGTGCAGTAAATCATTTCCGTGCTAGGTAACCATTTCCCTTCGTGCAACAAGTAATTTTCTGCTCCATCCCAGATCTTGTTTCTCCATTCTCTCCTTTCCTCACACATTCCAATCTCTCTTCTTTTTGAATCTCTCATTCTGACTACATTGTACGTGCTTAACCAGGCTTGGGTTATTATTCCCAACCTCCCAACCAGAACAGAGTAAAAAGCCTTATTTACTATCCTAAACAAATAGGCAACGCACACAGAGGGATGTACACATTCATTGATGACGGCAACCCAAACTGGTATGCTTTCACACATGTACAAGACACATGGATGCACCACCGGCGAAGGCACACACTTATTGCGTGGACAATCCCATGCAGAGGTAAAGATCTGCTGAGTATTACTGTAGCAGCAGGCTATTAACAACAGAGCGGCCAGACAATGGCGTGAGGCCCAGGGCTGGAGAAAAACCATTGCCAGCGATACGCATGCCAGAGACCACTACAATAGAGCCTTTAGAGGGGACGAGTTCAGGACACACATGCACACACTCTTGCTCTTCTATGGTGTCTCTTTGGATGGGCTAAGTGTGCTAAAGTAGCCTCTTCTACCAGACGCAAAAAGAAGATGCAGAGGAGAGCGCCCTGGTGCAGTTTAAGCTGAGCTAACATTATAAACCAGTGCAGAGAAGCTCAGTTCTCAGAGATGTCTCCAAACATAGTTTTAATTGGTTTGCCAACTGACCTGACAAAGAGAAAAGCGACTATGTGTGCCTAATTAGGATTTCCGTCGACCCTCCGTGTGCTTGTCAAAATATAGTCAAGCAGATAATATGTTGTAGTGCAAGGCTGGAATTTTCTAAAATAATTTTTTATCAATTTTAATAAATCGAAATGTGGTACTTACGGGAGATAGACCATTCCAGAGTGGAGTTTAGCTCCTTCCCAGAAACAGTCCAAAGGGGTGATGATGAGGCAGGGATGAAGCTTTTCTATAATCTGATTGGATAAACACAAAGCAGAATTCATACCAAATGACAGGTTGGTATCAAAGTTGGGGAGTAAATATTAAAACAAATAATTGTCTCACCTGATTCATAAAATGTGTTTCTGTGACTAGTTCTCCTGATTTGAAGCATAAGTGTTCCAATTTCCATTGTCTGAAACAAACAAAAATTAGATATACATTCAGTTTTTGTCACCAGGGCAGGCTTTGAGGGAAAATAACATGGACTTTTAACATAACAGGATTTAATGTATTACAGCCCTATCACAAACATCTGAGATAAGGACAGAAAATATTAATTACATGTTATAAAGGTAAACATGAACTCTGCTGGCTCGGAGAGCAGACTCCAGGTGCTGTAGAAGGGCCTCCACCGTTAGTATGTTGGCTCCCTCCTCCCGCGGTGTCTGGATCATCAGCTGAGGGTTAAACATGGCCTCCTCCCCCATCTTCTGTCGTGTGTACTTAAGTTCCTGGTTAACACGCCCACCAACTGGACAAAGAAGAATTCAGTCATTAAGGTGTCATTTTTTACACCAATGTGCAAATATTTCAACACATCTTATGTATATTTGAATGTAATATTTAATAAGTTAGTTTAATCAAACCCTTTAGAATTAACAAGCACATAAACTTAATGATATGCATTAGCTTATTTAAACTGAAGAGTGAGGTCATTTGTTTAGCCTCGAGTGTCTTTAATCGAGGACTTTAACTTAGAAGTGCGAGGCGGGTGTATTTATACAGGTGGAGAGGATAGACTGAACACAGTGGGCTGCAGTAGCTGATGCTTAGAGTAAGTGTAGTTTTATGGACGAACTGAAAAATAAATTTCCTATCACTGCGCTCACAACAAATGAGTGCTGGAAGACACCTTGGCGGTGCGTAGCTGGCAGATGTGTTTCTGTGTGTGACGAAAGTGTCCAATCTTGTTGCTAACATAGACACAACTGCTATAAATTGCTTTTGCGAGAGTTTATCTATTAAATTGACTGAAGATGAATACATATAATTTTTTTCAGAAGTGTATTTGTGAGCCTGTTGCTTTATTATTAAACTGAATATGATTTCAGATTTTTGAATAGTTCTTGTCCAGATTAACTTAAAAAGTAACCTTTTATTGTTATAGGTTAAGTTTATAAATTACAGAAAAGTAATTGTTAGGAGTGAATATTTGGGCAGATGTTGATATCTGATATTAATACTGCGGTTATGGCAGTATTTACCAATATTTTATTTTACCACTTTTTTTTTGGCTACTCGATTAATCGTCAGAATAATCAATAGATTACCTCATTACTAAAATAATCGTTTACAACAACCCTACTTTAATCATACTAATTTAATGGACCAGACATCATTTAGGCAAAAAATTCTAAATTACATAATTTAGAATTTATAAAATATTAAAAAAAAAACCTGTAGTTAGCAGGATTCTCCAGAAAACACTGATGAAGCAAAACATTTTGACTATAATGCAGGCACTTTGACTGGGCAACCCTATAAACAACATCTGTGATGCATTGTGCATTCTGACATGTTTCTCTCAAAACCAGAAACAGCATTTAAATCAATATAAGCCTTTGCTGCAGGTTCACCAAAGCTACTTATTTGGACCACTTCCGATAGATGCCACACAAGAACAGCAATTTTGGTAATCAATTCTTCTAGCCATCAAAAACTTGCTTTTAGGGCTGTTGTAAACGAATATTTTAGTAATCGAGTAATCTATCAATTATTCTTAGATTAATCGGGTAATCGGATAAAAAAAAGCTAAAATAAAACATTGGTAAATCTAACATAACAGCAGTGTTACTATCACATAACAACATCAAATTTTTCACATTTGAGCTTCTCTAACAGTTACTTTTCTGTAGTTTAGGAAATTAACCTGTAACAATAATAGCTCACTTTGTTAACTTGAAGAAAAATTATACAAAAATCTGAAATTAATTTAATGTAATAATAAAGAGGCAGGCTCACAAATAGCCTGTCTATTTGTGAGCAGGCTATTATGAGAAAATGTCTATACTCCAGCTTTCTGTTTCTGTTTTCATCTTCAGTCATTTTAATAGAGGAACTCTCACCTTGCACAGCCATTTATAGCGTTTGTGTTCATGTTAGCAAATGGATTTGACTATGAGGGGCCGTTTAGGACAAAAACTATGTTTTGTCTCTCACAAACTACTAAAAACTCACACACACAAAATATTAAAATTGCACATATGTACTATTAAAATATCACACACAATTTTTTTTCTCACACACATACATAAAAGACTAAGATTGCACATATAAACTAATAAAATATAGACTCACCTT
>CAEGAE010036579.1:0-12714 GCA_903067095.1 Girardinus metallicus
GAGGGCTGCTGGTGCCTCTCCAGCCACGTTCCGGGTGAGAGGCGGGGTCACCCTGGACAGGTCACCAGTCTGTCGCAGGGCAACACAGAGACAGACAGGACACACAACCACCCACTCACACCTAGGGACAATTTAGAGAGGCCAATTAACCTGACAGTCATGTTTTTGGACTGTGGGAGGAAGCCAGAGAACCTGGAGAGAACCCACCATGCACAGGGAGAACATGCAAACTCCGTGCAGAAAGACCCCGGGCTGGTAATCGAACCCAGAACCTTCTTACTGCTCGACCAACTGCGCCACTGTGCAGCCCAGTTGCAACATCAGGTTGTTAATTATGTGAGCCGTGATGTGAAAAGTGAAAAAAAAGTTGTCAATGTAGTTTTGCAAAATAAACCAAGTTTGATACAGCCAAAAAACAACAAAAAAACTATCAAATAACTAGTTTTTTTTCAAAATTGCAGTGCATCCATTAAACAAATTCATTTTTGAAATGTTAAATTGCGTAATTATATGGTCAATGAACATGCAGCTCATGTCGGTGGTTATTAGATCTTAGGCTTTTTGTATAAATCGTTTCACTTTGATTCATTCAGTAAAAAAAAAAAAAAAAATGTCAAACTTAACAATATTTCAGTTAAAGTCACCACGACTTCCTTCATTTTTGCAAACTACATCCTCTAATGATGCAAAAATGTTAGGTTTGTAAATTAGCATTCAGATGAACTGGCGTGATGTTTTAGTGCAAATAAACAGTCTCTGTGTAAATCTAGAATTCAAACTCTGACAAATTCCCTAACAGGACGGCACATGGTAGCCTCTAGAAACCCAGGCGCTATTTATGAGCCGCAGAACTGCACCGCATGTCTTCACAAACTCCGGCTTCTCCTGCTATCTCTGCCATCGCTCCTGACTCGCTGTACTCATTCGCTGGCTTTGATATGATCTTTAATCCTCGGCTCCCCCACCTCACCTTGGAATCGAGTTGTCGGCCCCAAAAATGAGGAGAGCTGATAACTTTGCATCACCATTGCTCAGTGTCAAGGTGGGGTATCTTAAAATGGCAACTTCAGCTGCTTAGAAGCCACAGTCCGGATGTGGAGACACACGACGCAGCGCACACTGCAGCAGAAAAAGTACCAAAATCTAACAGTTCCACTTTTATTTCTATTTTTTAATAAATGTTAAAAGGAAAAACATAAATACTTTATTCTTCTTCAGAAATCTCGGAGGCGGTACTCTAACGCAAACAGGACTGTTAGAGAAATCATGTGGTGACTAGACTGGGCACCGTTTAGCAGTGCTATCAGGTTATGCGAAATACAACACTCTTAAGTGTGGGGGTTGTTACTGTGAGAAAAATACAAAACATTAGCTATTATCTGTATCAGTTAGGTTTTAAAAATGAGTCAGAGGAAGCACAGAGTTGTAGGAAGCTAATTCAAAGGAAACTGAATGTTCTACGGCTGTGTCTGAGTTGTTCCTTCAGGCTGCTAAAACCAGGGTGTCCACGCGTCCTTAAAGAGTCTTAAAAAGCCTTAAATCCATGTGTGTAAAATTAATGGATTAAGATGTCTTAATTTCATTTAAAAGATGGTAATTTAGCCTTAAATACAATATGGGTCTTAAACTTTGCTCTGACAGGACTATTTCATCTCATCTATATTCAAATGTTTTTCTTTCCTGTCAGGCAAAAGTTTGAGTCACACACAGAAATCTTCATTGCGTTCAGTGACTCGAAGCGGTTAAGATTACTGGTGACTAGCTGGTTATATAGCTGCATAGCTAGCTAGCTTTTTTGCATCTATCAAGTGTGAATGGCTCGACACATGGTAGTTGGCGAATGACAGTGAAAAAGCACAAAATTTCACATGTCTGAATTATCATCTTATTGTGAAAGTTTGGAGAGGGAGAGACATCGTCCCCCATGTGTCGAGCGCAAATTTATCGGCAGTTGGCTAGACGAGGTTTGTTTTCGCCGCCGCCTCGGTTCTATTCCCGACCCATATGAGGATATCTGGGTTCTGTCCCAAAAAACCTTTTAAGCTTGGTACTATGACGGTAAAAAAGGTTGTAGAGCGCTGCTGCCCAGAGCCACAAACGGACTCCAGAAATTTCACAGTTTTTTTTTTTTTTTGATTGTATTACAGCAGAATATCCCCAAGCTGTTAGTTAGTTTTTTTTCTGTCTTAAATTTCAGTGAAATGTGGCATTAGAAAGGTCTTAAAAAATCTAAAATTTGACTTGCTGAAACCTGTAAACATCTAAGTTTCCCTCCCAGATCTGTTACTCCCACAACCTGATCTCAGGATTGATGAATTTGTTGGACACTTTCACAGACTAATGTGATTGACAGTGCTTTAAATAAATAAGTAAAGCTAATTAATCAGATTATTTTTTCCAAATAGAAAAGTCTTGTTTAGGCGTGTTATTGCCATCACAAGCTACATGGGCAGTTACCCATGTAACTTGTGTAAGTTGTTGAGCATGTAAGAGGAGAAATGCTCAACAACTAGAAAATAAAACATTTGTCAGTTGTGGCCTATACAGGTTTGCTACTACTTGTATGTATATTCAGTAGAGATGCACCGATCCAATATTAATATCTGTATCGTTCCCAATACTGGAAATATTCAATATCTGTGACACTCGACATCATTGTGCCTGATCCATTAGGGAAGATCTACTCGGTGTATTTCTATGTTTTGTACTCTGAATGACGCCATGCTTTCGTACTTTACACCATATTTACAATTTCTAATTACACTTTCTGAACCGTTTCAAAGAAAGTTTGTTGCAGTTTATTTTTTACATTTTTATTGTTTCTGTCAGTTTCTTTATTATTTATTTTAAATTGGCTGTTCCACTCCTAATTATGCTGACTGAACAAATTAAATTTGTGCTGTTTTTACATATTTGACCAAGCTTGTAAAGCTGTTGGTGTATTTTAGTGTGATATACTGGAACAGAGTTATCAAATAAATTTGTAATTCAGAACATTTATGTCTGTGTGTAAAAAAGAAAAAAAAAGTATATTCAGCTGTTCAAGCTGTGTATCGGATTATTATTGACTCACACTGAACCTAATATATCTTATTGGATGTGAAAACAGTGGATAGGTGCATCCCTAATATTCAGTGACGTGAGTTTCTCTTGCTTATTGCTGAATACTGGGAAACTGGGATAATAATTTTTCGCTTCAATTTTTTTGTTCTTTTATAATTGGATGCATTTTAATTGGTTTGGGGGCTTGTACAGGGCAACATTCAAGTTAGAACCACCACTGGCCATCATTGAGGTGAGATTTCATTGTTCATACACTGTAGACCGGCGAATAATGAGTGCCATGCATGTGAGTGTCGGTCTGGAGTCGTTTTTGGTGGCTATAAACTGTGAAAAAGAAAGCGAGAAGCGGCAAGGTGAAAGCTGGACCTCCCCTCGCTTTAAGAATGCCTTTTCTCCTAACCAATCAATAATCGTCACTAATGCCATCACTTTCAATTTCTTTATGCATTTTTACTCAATGAGCCCATGGCAGCGACTCAATGTTTTCCAGCTCCTCTTTCACCTCACTGGTTCGTCTCCAGAGACTTCCAGAAAGTTCCCCTCTCTGCCTCTGGAACAACAATGTGTGGCTAAATAAAAGGTGCAAAGAGAGGCCTTGAAGCTGCTGTAGCACAACCCCATGCCTCATTTCTGCAAACACATACAAAGTCTTGTTGTGTAAAGCGATAAGTGTTCCCAACCCACCCCTCCGAATCTGCTTGTGTTTACCTCCAAGGTGCCCTGTGGCACAGCAGGGTTGAAAGCAGCATCAGACCGCCCAGCAGAGGTTTAATAAAAACTATTTACTCCAACCGAATTATCAACATTGACCAGAGACAGCTGCCTCTCGTCCCAAGGTCTCTCTCCAAAAACAGAGCGGAGGGTGCGAGCCGCACTCGCACATCACACACACGACAGCAAGCCTCAAACTGTGAAGTAAGCAGTCAAAAAATTACAGACTTCAGAAGCAACCTCGGGGGGGATAAACGCTTTATGCCAGGAAATGCAAGTGATAATTTTTCCATCTTGACTTGTAAAACACAGCTGGTTTTCCATCTGAGCAAAAGATTAAGTGTGAGGGTTGTTGTTTTTTTTTCTTTCTTTTTCCAATGAATCTGACAGAAACTTTCTGGAGTCTCGGAGGATGCTCGGCTGTTGCTGTACGCTCGGCGGGTTCCGTGTAGCCGTGTGTCTGTCTGCGGCGCGCTCGCTCGCTTCGCTTCTGCTGAGCGTAACAATAAAGCCGAGCTGAATGTGAAGTCCTCGCTCAGCAACTTTAGTGCTGGCTCCGCGAACAAAGGGGTCAGAGCTTACAGTAATTTCTGTTCTCTCCACGTCGATATATGACGCTTCACTCACGGCAATGAGAACCTGTCCAGAGCTATAAAACAGATCTGTTTATATGAAGTCAGACGAACGGCCTCCGCCCGCGCGCACAGAGCAACCTTTTGACCCCTGGGTGTGAAATAGGGAGGCCGTGTGTGTTTCGGTTTGACGTCCCCTTGGCAAAAAGCACTGAAGTCAGCTCCAGTTTATTACAGCTAATGTACCATCTGCTTCCCAGGGTGACTCCTCATTAAAACTGGAGACGATAAATAACATATCTCACGTCTGCAGGACTGGACCTTAACGTGACCACTGGTATAATACACTTGCTGCAATATAGTGCAAGCAGATACTCTTTAAAGGGGCAGTATTATGTGTTTTCCAGACACAGAGTGTAATTTCACAGCACAATCAAGTAACTATTTTACCTTCAGTTATAAAAATGCTATGTATATATCAAATATGACTTTGTGATTTAACGCCTTGAAAATGGGCCTTTGTTTCTTTAAAAACTCCTGCTCTTTCTGAAACTCCGCCTTCAGGAAGTCATCACAATAACGCTAACCCTGTCACATTTTTTCCACTGAGAAGTGGCTTGTATGATGAGCTCAGCAGGTGTGCAGATCCACCAGGTGTTTGCTAACTGCTGCTGGCTAGTCTGAAGGAGCTGAGTGGGAGAGTTGCAGGGGAAGGCTGCTCTGTGAGGGGGAAGCTCAGAAACTGGGGCTCTGAGGAGAAGCTGCGCCTTGAAGGCGGGGCTAGGTCCACCCAGGCAATAGGCTCAGCTGAATGGTTGCCACAGGAGGTTGAAAGATTTCTCAGATATGCATGAATAAATCAAAACAACACTCCAGGTATGTCATTGATGAGGGAAGAACATTACAACATGATGTGTAGGTCAAAAGGGTTAATTTTACACAACACTGCCCCTTTAAAATGTTGTGTTTCCTAGAGACAGAGGGTCTGAGATGTCATATCAGTGTATATCAATCTCGATTTTGATTTTTTAGTTACATGAATATTTACCCTTTAAAAAATTTAACACATTTAATTACCATGTTTTTTTTAACTTGCTGAAATTCGTGTGTTTCAGGTTTTCCCCTAAATTTGACTCACAAACAAACAGTGATGGACGACACAGCCGCTTTTCTTGACCCACTTGTTTAATTTTTGCTTCAAAAAGCTATCTGAGTGGACGTTGGAATAGACTATTGTGTTCCAGTTGTACTAGAAGGAGCAAAGCTAAAAAAAGCATCTCAATGCTAAACATCAGCAAAACACAAGAAGGTCCAGGAACACTAAAATGGTGCACTTTGCACCAATCTAATGGCTGAATAACCCGAATAACAAACTGAAAGCATAAGTATCTTTGTTGTTGAGCACATGTTTTTTATTCTATAATTTAGCAGCAAAAAGGGATTTGAATTGAAAATGTTGCTTAGTTTGCAGATGAATGGTTTTTGATTAAAATGCAATTAATTTAATTACAGACCATGCAATTAACTCAATTAAAAATTTCACCACTAATCAGAACGTTGCTGATGATTAAACACCTGAAAAGTCTACTTAACATGCGCTAAGAGACATTAAACCAAATATTTGTCAGGGTGCGTATTTGAGGCTGTGTGCGTAATTTAGATGCTCCGTGTCAAAATCCATCATAAATTCAACTAATTCAACAAACCAATTTTGGGTTTTTTTTACGTTTTTTTGTTGTATAGTCACAACCAAATCCAAAAACAGAAAAGCTCAAATGCATCTTTAAAAGCCCCAAATTATGGTGTCATTCATGCCCGTGATAAGTGGGTGTAAACTGCTTACTGGCTCTGCATTGTGTGAAGTCTTCCCTGGAGCTGTCACGTTTACACTCAATCGTTTCGACTTTCACTCACTCCTATGAATTAATACGTCTTCTAAATACCCTGCTTTGCTTTGAAATGTTCACATTATGACTTCAAAGGTGAGAAACGGAGACGGCGTGTAAAAATCCTCGTCAAGACAAAAGGCCCGCTTCTCTTAGAGAAATTAAAGAATGCCTCTCCTAGATTAAATGAAAAAATGAGCGAGGCCAGGAGGCATTTCAAAAAGGAAATCAATAACCAGATTATAGATGTGTCATCTCATGCAACACGATGATTACCCAGTGGACACGCCTTTGCTATAAAATGGCTGTAAAGTTTCTAAGGTTTGCTAGCTAAAACTTGAGGTAGCACCATTGTCAGCCTTATAAACTTGTCAATAATGAATCGTAATCTCGTTTGTTTACCAGCCTCCCCAGACGAGGAAATTAGCCATTACTGTCACTGTGAATTACAAGGACATATGTGCGTGGGTGTGTAGCTGTGTGTGTATGAAGGCAAAATAAATAGCAACTCCCTCAATGCTGCTTAATTTAAGACAACCAGTTAGAGGGGGTGAGGTGGTTTATATAAGCATCTGTTTGCCATTCAGAGTCACTTATAAGATATGTACAGTAAGACAAATCTAAAAGTACAAACCTTTCTTAAAGGGGCAGTACTTTGTAAAATCGACTTTTTCTGAGCTGTTGTAATGTTATTCCCTCATCAAAGACATACCTGGAGTGTTGCTTTGTGTCTTTCATGTATGTTTGAGAAATCCTTGAATCTTTGCCTCCCCCACCGCTCACTCACACAGCTCCTTCAGACTAGCCAGCAGCAAACACCTGGTGGAACTGGGCATCAGCTGAGCCCAATATAGTGGAACGATGGTTAAAAACGTAGTTAAAGGCTTAATAGAGGAGCCATGTTATGATGACTTCCTGAGTTTCAGACAGAGTGGCAGCTTCTTAAAGAGGCAGAGGCCCAATTTTAAGGTGTTTAATTACAAAGTCAAATTTCTTTTAAATCATAATTGATATATATGGCATTACTATACAACTGGAGGTAGCATAGTAACTTCATAGTTATAAAATGGCACTATGTGCCTGGAGTACTGCCCCTTTAAGTCCAGAGTTCTATATAACACCGGGCTGGTCATGATTCAGCAGCCGGTAGAACCTTCAGAAGAAAAAAATTAAAGTGTTTTCTGTGTCACATTATCAGTCGCTCACATTAGCTGACTATTCATTGTTTTTTTTGTATGCACATTTTGAAGTATCACATCGGAAAAGGTTGATGGAAACGGTAAAACTGGAAATCATTTCCTCAATTTTGCTAAAAAAGTTTTTAAGCTTGAGGAGATTTTGGCTTTTTCAAGAGTTGTAAAACCAGAAAATCATTTACTGAATAAGTTCTGATGTAGTGAATTTTCTCTTGTTCTTTTTTTTGGCAACTTTTTAAAAGTTTGCACAAAACTCACATAACAACCGGATGAAAGCATAGCTGTTAAGGAATTTTGGTCCAGTCTTCCTCATCTGATGCAAGACCAAGTTTAAGCCGAGCTTTAATCGACTTAGACTCTAACATACTGTGGAGTACGAAGGAGGTTATGGAAAAGTGAATTCTTAGATTTGTATCAGATGTTTGTGCTAATATGTTGTTTGATTTTTTTTTTTTTCCAAAAACAGACATTTGTATGTTTCCAGAGATGTTACGGTTCATTCTGGTACAGCAAAGCAAAACCAACCCGCAAGAAGGGTATTGTTTTTTGTCTGACTGAGTTCAATTAGCAATCATGTTGTTTTCTTGCTGAATTGTGGTCCTATCTGGTTTAAAAGGAGGAAGCGCTGCTGATTGCAATGTTTCGAAAAGCAACCTTGCTTCTCAACACGTCCAATAAATCGCTTTTTATTTGATACCGCACTAAATCTCGTGCAACACCTACAAGTGATGCAACGCAGATTTCTTTCTCTCACCCCAAGTACAAAGGTTACAACATAACCCTGACAGCTGACATTGTTCCAGTCACATAAAAGCTAAGGGGGGAACAGCATAAATCCCCAAGCTGTCACATCAGTTTACTCAGATCCAATGAACTCCTTCAGAGCATCATGTGAGAAATGATGCTGCAACGCTTCATCATCTATGACAAATATGCAGTAACGCCAACCAACCAATCATCGGTTGGCTCTTATCTCTTATCATTTGTGTTCATACCACCCTCAAGATGTCAAAATGTAGCATAAATGTTGCCTTTTTTTTTCAACTATGCCTGAAATTACAGACATCACGAGGCAGAGATATGTCACTGTGAAAATCTATAGCGGGAATCAAGTTAAGAATCCTGCAGAAAATGTGATTTACTTTCTGTTACACTTTCTATGAATACACTCTGCTGAACCCCATCAATCATCGTGTTGCATCGGAGACGGGGGCATGGTTGGATATCACAGACGTTTCGTTGGAGAGAGGGATAACACGGGCATTAAATACAGTAGATGAAGCATGGAACAGGCCATCATTGTCAAAATCAGAATGATCAAGTATTTGCTAGTAACTGTGATCAATACTGGGAATCTTGTCGATTCGATACCACACACATGTGTAGAAGGCAGGTATCACAGATATCGATTCCAATAGGCAAGTTGTTTTACATTTGGAAATGTCGCACATGCGCACAATGCTGAAAGGCCAAAAGGCGATTCTTTTACTTGCTACCTATGGCAAGTAAAAGAAATAGAACAATTTCATTAAAACAGATCCTGGAGATAAAGGTACTATTCATTTAGTGCAATGTGTCACAGTAAAGGGAAAAATAACGCAAAAGATTGGGTGCTCGAGTGCTCCTGGGTAAACACCACCTAACTGATATGGTGTGTGGTTTTGCTCTGGGTATGTTTCACTTTAGTCTGATGGAGACAGTGTGGCTGTCCTCAAACACCTGCCAGACTCTTATTTCCATAAGAAATAAGAGTCTGGCAAAACCACTTGTACTCCTCTTTTTTCTTGTTCTGTGTCAGCTAAGCTACACACGGACCCATTGCCATAACAACTCATTGACAGCTCCACTAATGTATCAGAACTCAACATCAACAAACAGGCATTTTGCATACAAAGTAGAGAACATTCAGTATGTTTTTATTTTACTGAACCGAAACACAGAATTCCACAGCACATCTACATGTTCAAATTGTCAAAGTCAAGCTAGCATAACCCTTGCAATTTTTTTAAAATTAAAACTTTTTACTGTCCTGTAAGATATGCTACCCTTGGACCTTATTATCTAGTTGCCATAGTGATGATGACAATTAGTAGCAAAGCACTACATCTTTTTTCTTTTATATATCACAAGTAGATTTAAGATTTAGTGCGTTATATCGACAACTTGACGACTAAAACCGTCAGAGAGCGTGACGTCACATTGCAACGTGCTTATACTTTTTTCTTGACGTCATCATTTGATAATTTAGTGATATGGCTTCAGTTAGTTGATTATGAAATAATTTGGGGCAAAGATTTCAGGCAAATGTGTGTTTTCTTTTTATTGACCAACTAGAATAAAACACAAGGCGGACCAGAAATAAATTAATTCGCTTTTTACCTTCTACTGCACACAATTGTTCATTAGCTCAGTCTTCAACTGTAATCTGCATGTAACCTAAATAGGAATGCTATTTTCCCCTTCAATAATTAACACAACAGGTATGAAATCCTGCTCTGAAATTGAAAATGTAAGCTCTTTATATTTAGAATTTTAATTCCTGAATATGCACCAGAATGAACTCTGAGTAAATTCGAGTAATTTACTGGACACCTGGGAGAGAAACTGCAAACAAAAAGTACAGACCTCCTCGTGGTAGCATCAATTTAATACCATTTACTCACCTTAGTACATATAGGAGATCAAACCCGTGATGCCCATGATTTATGTGTTTTTACACCCACACTCTCGGACCGCATACAGCACATGTTCAAGAAAAAAAAAAGCTATTCACATTTCACATCTACTCCCAGCATTCTGTCATTCTTATAAAAAAAAACAACAACAACACTTTTTGTGTTTTTTGATCCATGCAGTACTGAGAGTTCACTGGCCCAAAAATCCAGCATGAGAAACTGCTTCACCCTCCCATTTACTTATACAACAGAACTAGCTAATATATTCCACAAGGATTTTTTTATGGCTCTGTATAATATTATATTATTGGCCTGAACTTCCCCACTCATAGAATTTCTCATCCAATTTCAGAACAGTAAATCTGCAGCACACAATATAAACCAGATAAAATTCACCACTTTTTAAAACCTCCTGAAATATTTAAACTCCTATTTTACACACAAACACACAAATAAATATGGTGGAAACTCAAATCTCACATATCAGACCCACGTCTTTCAGGGCGATTATGTAATTGCCTGATTGCAGGTATTCAAGCTGAAAGCGATACTTACACTCTGTATAATCATAAGAATTGTTTCCATTTAAATGAGTGAAATCAGCTGAAGAAAACTAAAGCAAATGTCACTTTACCATTCCTACCTCCATGTTGTCTAATCACAATCTGTGCCTCCTCGCATCTTTGCAAGCAGCTACTGTCACAGACACTGTGGACTTAATTGCACAACGTCCTGCACTGCTCACTTTTTTTCTTTTTTCCGCTCGATAGAAACAGAGCTCAGAAACATGAAGTTTTGCGGAGGGGAAGGGGGTCGGGGGGGAACATTTCTTATGCTGCCACTCTGAAACTAAATGTAGCATATAATGAACAAGAAATGACAATAAAACCATTAATCATAATTATGTGGAGGGTAAAAACAAAAATCAGGATAGCGATCCTAATTACTAAACGCAATAGGCCCAAAATGTTAGAAATTCTTCCAAAGTGAACTTTTTATCTTTATTTTCTGCGAGGGAAAACACTGAGATTAAATGTATGATTTCTTCTTGTTTTTCCCGTCACCAGTGGGGACATTGGAGATGGACCCGTACTGTGCAGCCTCCTCAGGAAAACACTGCAGGCTACATTCGGTGAGGCACAGTCTGCAGACTGGAGGCTTCACTGAAAGCTGAAAGAGCGAAGGCTCGTTCCAGCTTGCGTCCAGAGAGAACAAAGCTGGCAAGTAGTTCCATTTGGAACTTTAGCGACAATTAGAAAATATTTGAAGAAATTTAACCGGGGCCTGCAAAGTGTGCCTGTTGGTTGGAACCAAGAGTTCTGATGCTACAAATTAGCATCAATGCTAAAGTAAGATACAATGTACTCAATAGCATGTGGAGAGTCACAAGCATGTTGAGTAACATGGATTTATGCCTTTCAGTATGTTGAAATTAGTGAACAAGTTAAAATGAGCCAAACTGCTAACATTAGCCTAAATGCTGTCAGCAGCATGTGGGGCATCACTAGCATGTTGTCTTACACTGACTTCCTCCATTCAGTATACTAAGCATGGCTAACAAATAAGAAAAATAGCTAAAAGCTTTTATTAGGGAAAAGGCTAATGCTAATGGTGGCAGTGAAATGCTAATGTTTCATAACTGTTGTACAGCCACCAACAGCACGACAGTTACCTGAGCTCCACAGGGGCATCTGACGACACTTTCCAGCAGCAAGTTGCTCTCTATAACAGGTTCATGTGTGATTCGGTTCGGTTCTAGTCCAGATTATCCGTATTAGGGTCTGAAGCGCAGCAGCTGCGGTCATTTCTCTGCTGATTTGCAGCGTCACTCAGCAACAGAGAACCTCGAGGTTCTGGTTCTGATGGACTAAATAAACCCAAATATTTTATTTTGTCTTATAGAAATTTATTGCTGACCCAAACATAATGATAAAACACACTTGATGCAGCCACTTCATGAACTTAATTATTTTTTAAATTCAAATGAAACATCTAATTCACATCACATCAAGCTAATATTATGAACTTCTGCTGTTTTACACTGTGGGCACAAACCTGCAGCTCAGAACTTCTCTGCTTTTCTCTTCTTTATTACTGTCAGTTCTTCAGAGAAACAAGCTGCTAGTGGCGCTGTTAATTTAGTCATTCCATTACAAAACTTAACTCTGTGTTCCTGTCGCTCCCTGTGATTAAACTCATAATTAAGATCCTCTGTACTGAGCAGCTCTCTGATAACAGACGGCGTGTCCGTAAACAGATTTCACTACATATTATATTGTACAATGACCGAAAAGAGAGATGTAACTTCTATCATGAATATAGATTAGCCGAAAACCCTACAAATTACAATGAAATACTGCTACTTCTGGTGGGCGCCAGAAGTAAGACCCATAATCGTTTCCCCAGTAAGCCTCCCAGGAATAAGGTGGATAGAATGTTCAGTTCCAATGGTATCAATGACATCAGCAGTGATGACATCACTCTATGACACCACAAAGGAATCTCTCTCTTGAATGTAGCTCACAGACAGGTTCTCTCAGACCTGTTCCACAGTTCTATCGCGACAGATCACTCTTCAGAGCACGTTCGAAATTAATCGAAACAAGCGGGA
>CAEGAE010036581.1:0-16759 GCA_903067095.1 Girardinus metallicus
TCAGCAAAGACTGAAATCGACCAAACTCAAATTTTCTTACTTTTTATTACCATGTATGTGCAATGAGTGGGGAAAAAATAGGTGCTGGTACTTTGTAACGTCAAACAAATATGCAACAGAAACATGGGGGATATTTTTATACATATGGATCTATATCAAAAGTTTTATAATATTGTACAGAAATTACAAAGAACAAAAGGTCAAAACCGGTTCTAAATCGAATCCAGGAGCCAAATTCAAAGTGTCGCAGAAAAACTTTTAACTTGAAGCCTCATGGTGTTATGGACATGAAAAACATAAAGCGGTAGGTTTCTTTTAGATTTAATATTTCAATAAGCTTATTTTCTTCTGTAATGTATATGTATATAAATCATATGCATGTATGTATGAATGCATTTGCTAAGGTTTATTCACGCTTGGTAGACAACAATCAAAGTGCAGAAAATAAATAAAGTACTATTGTGAAAATGCTTGAAATAACGTAAATCATTTTAAAACATTGATAGATAAAATATGCACATCAAACATATTAAAACTCAATAAAATACAGAAAACAATAACACTGAAGCTCTAATTGATCATTTGTCTTAATAAAATTGCATTAAGCTGCTTTTTGAAGAATAGTTAATGCAGTTAATAGATATATATTTACCATGGGGACAGACATTTCTCTACAAAAGAGAAATGTAGATCATCATTATTGATCAACTGAGATAATGAGATCAGTTGATCTCATTATTGATCAACTGATATTATCAAAACATCTGCATGTTCACGGGGAATCTCTAATAGAAAAGTTTTCGTTATGATGCCTAAAACATGTTTTATACTCCTCCATGCCAGAGTTCAGTGACATGCAGGATCACGATTCCCACGGACCAGGACTGAAAAATACTAAATAAGAAGGGAATGTTCTCATCACAGATTATCCGTAATGGTTGAGTCACTTCTTCTTTTAGCTGCGATTATAAGAGGAGCAAAGATTTTTGTAAGCGCAGGACTTCACCTGGCTGTTCTGTTGCTGAGTGACCAAACTTAGAGGAAAGCAAAACTAGCTTCCACATTTAACAGAAATCCACTTCATCGATTTTACAGATCACGTGTCTGAAAGTTGACCCTGGTAATAATCAAGGTGGATAAAATCATAGCGAACGTCTTTAATAACTGCTGGATTACATCTGTGCTCCCATCGATCGTCGGACCACGATGTTCCCGACACAGATTCCCATTTGCATCTGTTTCCTCATGCTTCTAGCGTCCCGTCGGTACATCTGTGCTCCGCCTTACGGCCCCCGGATCAGCCACCGATGTCACGGTGTCACGAGTCGGCTTCATCCGTGGGCGAGAGATCATCTTGATCTGTGATGTTGGTTTGATGTGCATGAGACGACCAGCAGGACAACGGGTTCTACGCCGAGAGATAACGATGGCTCAGTAATCATCTGGATAATTGTCTCATTTTGTCCCTCATCGTTCCTTCAAACACACAGATTCCTGTTTCACCCCTCCTCATTCTGATTGCACTGAAAGGCAAAGCATTGCGGCTGTTTTCGCACAGTTCCTCCATTCTAGACTTTCCGTCTTCCTTTTGCACCAAACAGAGTATTTTCTAACTCAGAAATCTCAAGACCACACTCCTCCTCCTCCTGTCACTCTGTGGGAGTCAGTCACTTTGGAAACACACGGCTGTCCTAATTGGCCTGATTGCTGCCCTCGCCCCGGTGTGTGTTTGTGTAAGTCCTGAAACACACCTGGATCCGTCCATGACTCAGGTTGATGTCACTTTGGAGCCGAAGAAGAAAGGCTTTGTCTCCATGATGAAGCGTGATTAACATGTGGATGAATGTGTGTGTGTGTGTGGGCGTGTGCGTGTGGGGGTGTATACCAGCATGCGTTGTTTGTGAACGTACACATCACTCTCTGTGTTACAGGTGCCTTCAGGCGTGAGAAGTTTGTTTGGGGGTAAATGTGAGGCTGTTGTCCATCCAGTAGACGTCAGGCCGAGATTCCATTAACTCTAAAATTGCACAAATTGAAATGAAAACAGATTTGCTTAATGGAAACACGGCAATTTCAAAAAACAAAAACATGACGGTTTTTGATAAAAAAGGTTTTGCGCTAGGACAATGTGGTTTTCACGTCACATTCTTTCCTCATCACACAAGTCATGTGATCAATGGAAGGATGTTACTTCTGCGTTTCCGTCATCTTCTGGCAGAAACGCAGAAGATGACGACAGGAAATGGTGGGAGGATGACATTTGTTTTTGGTTTTTTTGTTCATAAAAAGTTGTGAGTCATTCCAACATGTTGAATCCGTAGCTCTTCAGGAAAATCAATAATTTCCTCAAAGCGCCGCATACATAGCCGTTCCCAAGTAGGCGGGGCTTTTCAGTCCAACGCCTGAATAAGTCGTCTCCTCTGATTGGCTGATAGATGATGAGCTCTAGCACCATGGCTGAATTATGAATATATCTATTCTAACTGTTTACGTCTGTTACTGCCATGATTTTTAAAGACTTCAAACTTATTCACGCATGATTTTAATTTCATTTCTTATTTAATGGAAACACTAGAATTGTGACTTTGTATTTTTTTCAACATTACTAAAATATCAAAAAAGTTTTGTGCACATTGGTACTGTTGACGTTTTCTCAGAGAGAAAATGCGCCATATTTTGACCTATGAAATATTCAGTCATAAATATCATAGTCACTTTTGTTTCAAGGCTATATTCAGACATGCTGCTAAAAATGACACAAAGAGCCACGATGTGCATGTGCAGTTTATACAAGACTGGACAGCACATCAAGTGGAATATATCTCTAGACTCAGCCTGGTGTCACATACCCACAGTCATCCACGTTACTGCGCTAAATAAACAAAGACAGCATGATTATGTTGAGCAAAAATACAGTAATGTTACTAGAAGAAAAAACACTGTTGTACACCATATTACTATGGTGACAGTAATCGTGTTAATCAGAACCAGATGTTTTATGTTTGAGGCTGACGATTAATCCCAATTCACAAAATGTTAAAATATTGAATCACAACTATTATTGGAACTAGTGTGTGTAAAGTTACAAAGAGCTTAATAGGCTCTAACTTCCCCTTGCCTCATGTACGTCTCAAAATATTAGAATATGGTGTAAAATATCAATATTTGTTATTTCAGGAAGTGAAACTCTTAATTTATGTAGATTCATCCAATTGCTTCTAAAAAAAAACTCAAATTAAGTTTCTCTGCTTAATTTTTACCATTTAAAATCTACATAAAAGACTATTTTAAGCAGTACTGTCAGGCTTCAGAAAAGTCTGCTCATTTACTTTGATTAAAGGGAAATATTGGAAACTTATGTAATCAGCTAATTAACTCAAAACACCTGCAAAACACTCGCTGGACAAACAAGTGGGACGTGCTAGCTTAAGCTTTATTATGAGGATTTGATTTCCTGAACTGTTCTCTGCTTCGTAGCAAGGTCCATAATCCTGCTGACTGACTCAGTTACTGATTATTTTTGGCCATTTTTTTTTTCCAAACAGCTGTTTTTGCTCTCTTTAAATCTCAGTGACGACAGAAGCTACCCATGAGCCTCGGCTGGTTCAGCCTTCTTGGACCACTGCAGACTGGGAACAGCTGTGGAGATTCTTTGACCCTTAGAATTTGTCAATTTGTCAAACGCTTACATTTTTCCTTCTTCCAAGTCTTGGTTACAAAATGTTTGCTTGACGAATCGTATATTCCACCCACTACCAGGAGCCTCGATGAATGACAATAATCAGCGGTGCTCACTTCACAAGTCGGCGAATGTAATGCCTGATTTATGTAGATCTTGTGTTGTTTTTGTGCAGTTAATTGTAGCGATTAAAGATATGACACTTTTGTTCTGCAGTTCAATACGAACGGAAACCCAAACAACCCACTGACCGTCCACACAAAGTGCCCATTTAAAAAAAGAAAAAAATCTTTTTACAATCAATTTCTCTAATTGAATTAATCATGCAACAAGGAAAAACTTCGCAGTTCTAAGTAGGCTTTCTCCAACAACCGTGACTGGAACGAATTGTGGGTTTGGAAAGAGTCAAGATAAATATGGAACATTTTTACTTGTTTTTAACTAAATTAGGCGCTCCATAAAATATATATATATATACATATATATATATATGTATATATATCAGACGAACACTATAAAAACTTAAACTCTTAGAGAGTATTTTGGTCTAGTACTCTTCTAATATGGGAAAAATGGTAGAAATGAAATAATCTGCCAAAGGAACTAGTGATGTTTCATCAATATAAAAAAAAATATTGACTTAAAATATATCTTTCTGAAAAGTTACTTATAAATTAGTTTTGTCTTATTTCAAGTGTATATTTGCGCAGGATTTACTGTTTTAGCAGGGAATTTGTAACTGAAAACAATAAAAGCAGAACAGATAAATTAAGAGGAATTAATGCCATTTATTACCCGTGTGTCTTACAGTCAAATGGTTTCCTTTCAGTCTGACATAAAGCATGAAGCGTCAGAATGCCAGACAGTGAGCCTTTCATCTGACGCTGCAGGGAGAGCAGCGGCCGTCCGCTCCGTCTTTCTGTCACGGTGCGTTCACCTCCCGTCAGTGTGTTCTCACACAGCGCATCAGCACCTATCTGCAGCCTGGTAGCAGGCAAATTGCACCTTTAAGATCCGAGCTCCTCTGTAAACATCATTACTCCACATCTCAATGCCCTAGAGTGGTCAGTCTCGCTGTCAGGGAGCGGATGGTTTCCTGAGCTTTTTATTTTATTATTATCTTTTTTTTTATGTGACCAGGTGACGACTGCCCCTGTAATCGCACAGAGATGTCAAATGGTAACTGCTTTCTGTTCATTCTTAAAATTAGCTAACATATTAATCGGTGAATAGTTTAGATTTTCATTTTTGATTCAAATTATTTTCAGTAGCCTGACTGTTTAGCTAAGTATTTGCAGTGCATACATTTAGCTAACTTTATTTGTCAGTTTGCTGTATTTTGGTTAATATGCAAGAGATTAATTTCTTGTTTTGATAAGAACTCCAGCTGCTTTTCCTTATATGGGCGGCAAACTTCCTCAGCGGGTTATACCATTTGTTTGCCAGAGGGGGTAAATGTGGTTATTTCTTTTGTTTAATTTGACTATTTCTTTAGTTTTCTTCTTTTTGGCAGTTAGTTTGGTTCTGATAGTACTTGTTTAATTTTAAAATTACTTATTGTTGTTTTGACCAGCCTTTGTTTTCTAATTAAGCTTTTGTGTGTGTGTTTAATTACCCTTTGTGTGTCAGCAGTGGTCTGATCAGCCACTATGTTTAAGTTCCCCTCATGTCTTGTTTGTGCTTGAGCTCTTTGTGTCACTACCTGAGTTGCAGTCTGTTATGTTGACCTCTGTTTTGTTCCCAATTCATCATTTTTTGACTTTTTTGTAATAAATTAAGAATATTCTTGAAACTATTCAGTGATTTGTTGATTTTGCTTCATTGTTTCTTGCGTTTCTGGCTGTTTGTTTTTTAGCACAGAGCTCGGCCGCCAGTAATGACCTGTTGTTACTGTTGCACAGCATGCTTACACAGTATTATACCAAAGGATTTTGCAGCGTGCTTCATTTTAATGAGGTAACGAGTGAAGACAGAAGATAATAAGGCGGAAATGAGCTCAGAGGCCAAAAACATGTGGAATAATCAGAATCTGTTTGATGAAAACAAAAGAGAAGCAGCAGTGCATGGTGTCCGTTGTAAAATGACACTATATTAGCACTCGGGATAGCATCAGTGAGTCAGCATCTCTGTGAATTTCTGCTTACTTTCCATCTGTCACAGCCAGTGACCAGTGATGTGCGGTCAGGGGAGGCAGGTGAGGCAGAACCTCCCCTGTCATCATGGAAAAATATTATGATAAAATAATTTACATTGCTATTTTCACCCTGTGGTTTGTGCTATAAAGTACCTATTTTTCATTTAGCTTTACCAATTCTGATTATTTTTTCTTCAAAATCGCAGAATTTTCGCATTTTCCCATTCAAACGCTCGGAAGCGAAGCCGGTGAGGCAGCAGCCAGCTGAGCCGCACCTGGGATTGCGCACTGGCTGCCATTCTATGAGAGGATGTTCCTCCCGTCTGTACATTGCCAATAAAATGGCTAAAAAACATTTAATATATGAACCGACTTTCCATAATTTAGCTTATGTATATAATGTACAGTGTTCTTTGTCACCATCTGTGTGTGTAACGTGTTTCGTGCGCTGAGGAGCGATCAGAAACTGCAGAGAACAGATTCAAGGTGAGGCAGGCAGTTCTCTTGCCTCATGGCAGGGGGCGCTCATGAGCTCCCAGACATTGTGACTCCACAATGTCTGGGAGTAACATTGTGGCGTGACTCCCAGACACTCCACAATAAGTAAGAGACAGTAACAGCGAGCTAGCCATGGCGCTAGCCATACAGTAAAGTGCAGCGATATATCTATAGTTTTCTCCTTTTACCACATCAATCATTTATTAATAATCGCAAAATAAACATTAAGCCTAAAACCATACTACTGCAGCAGACTGAATCTTCTGCTCTTTGTGTGGGAAATATTTGAGTGTTTTTTTTTGTGGCATTGTTGTCAGTTTCTATGGCAACAAGTCTGCGCTGATACAGAGAGTGAGAGAGAAAGAAGTGGTTTCGAGTTGTATTTTAACGGTTTTTCCCTTTGCTGTGGAGCACAGCACGAAATTAATAATATCTATACGTCCAAGATTGATTGAGTTGACGGAATTATTCTACAGCTGCAGCTCAGCTATTTACGACATGTAAAGGAATAGTCTTTTGCCCTCCAGCGTTGTCCGCATGCACAAAATTTCCTTACGTAAACAATAACATGCAGGGGGTCTATATTGGTAAATGTGATTATGATTAAATCAGTGCCTCACCAGCTATGAAGCTCACCGCACGTCACTGCTAGTGAGAGTACTAATAACTTACTGAAACTGAATTTCCTTTCTAACAACACGTTTGGTCAACACTAAGGACACCAGTCAAGCAGGATATACTGACAGAATATGGGAAAAGACACGGCTTTCAATCGATTAATTATTCAGTCTGTGTTGCAGGAAGTTTTTGACAAACTAGAATTGATAAAAATTTAAACTTGGCATCACTGTCATTGACCACTTCATTGACAGTGATCATTGGCACTAGACCAATGACCACCGTCAATGAAGTGGTCAATGACAGAAGAGACAGGAGGAGACATCACCCACTCTGTCACAGCCGTGTTAAACTACCATGTTTTTTTTTCTTTTTATAATCTGACTTTGATCAGCACTAATGGCCTGTTTCCAATTTTCTGACAGTAGGCAGACAGGAATGGGGCAGATATGTGGCAAAGGTATTGTGACTGGGAATCGAAACTGGGACCACCACGACGAGGACCACAGCCTCTGCACACCCACTACGCCGCCTGACGCCTCACTACCATGTTTTCTGGTCTTTCATCGATTGTATTCTGCTCAGCCAAGATTTGGGCGTTGGGGAAACAGTACGGACCTCCTGGCATCCTACTTCCCACTGACATCCTCCAGCTCATTATGTAGGATCCCAAATTGTTCCCGGGTCCGGCTGGATATAAAGTCCCTTCAGTGAGTTTTAGGTCGTCTCTGGGGTCTCCACCCTTTGGACGCGCCTGAAATGCCTCCAAAGGCAAGGCGGCCACGAGGAATCCTAATGCCTGAACCACCTCAACTGACGCTGTTTCAATGCAGAGAAGCTGCATCTCTGTTTTGAGTCAACCTATTGGTAAAGTCCAGCCACCCTCTGGAGCAGTGGTCATCAAGGGCCAGTGTCCTGCAACTCATTGTATCCAATATTAGCTCATCAGTAGAGCTTTACTGCATACTGGTGAGGCAGTTTCACCATTACATTTGAGTATGTAGGTTAAGGGACACAGCTAAAAGTTGCAGGACCGTCGTTCAGTTTCAGACCACTGCTCTTGAGGAAGCTCATTTCTGTCAGAATTGGACTACAGGGTTAAACAACGTTTAGGAAATATTGTCTCTGTTTCCCAGCTCTCAGTTCAAACTGTCTAAGAGAGACAGGGGAGTGAGGCTTTGTCAGCACACGTAGAAGAAGGTTGCGGAAACAGAAAGTAAATGATTATCCAACAAAGGTGGTTTCCAAGGCTTTCCTCTTTGGAGACTGGCCTTTCTTGTTAGGAATACTTGAAGTAGAAATACAGAGAGAGGAAAGTGTTCATTTACTGGGGACTGTTTTACCCACGGCACTGTACAAAGAACGAAACTCTATACAGTGGAAAGCGGTAATGGTGAGCAGGAACTCTGGTGGTTAGATAAGCTTGTTTACATTAGTAAAAAATGGTCTGATTTCACCAGGGGAAAGCAAATAATCCTTTAATCGGGTAAACAGTTCAGGTGAGCAGCAGAACAGCCAACAGGGTTCCAGTAGAGATCAAAATCTAGAGATATGAAGCGGGGGTCGAAGGTAGAGGTGACGGTCAAGAGGTGAGAAACGGGTTAGGTACATGATCAGGATAGCAGACATAAATGGTAACTAAAACTGAAGCTCAGCTGTCCTACTGCAATCTTTCTGTCTTTTAATCATTTGTATCCCTTATTATAATGAAATATTAAACTCCATGTATTCTGGTTGTGGCTGAATAACCTTTTCAAACTGAGTGGTGACAGCATTTCTTCGCTAGCATCATTGCCTTCCTACTTGGCCTTTGTTTCACCTGAATCCTCTATTAAAGCAAACTGCCAAAACCATCGCATTAGTAGAGCCGTTCACACATCCTGATGATCAGCAGCTCCTCTTATCCATCCAGGGCTGCAGTTACCTAAGATAACTTATGAGTAAAACCTTATTGGGAACAAACAGAGGAAACAGAGGGACTCAAGTGAAAATGTCAAGCAAATGTCATAAAGCTGAAATATCACAGCTCAGTTGTTTTTTTGTTTTTTTTATTATTATTTTTCTTTTTGAGTCGGGTATAAAAACAAGCCACCAGGTGATGAAGGATGTGCGATCTATTAGTGTGAGGGACATTATCGCTCCCTGAAGTGGCGGCGAGAAGACTGCAGTTTATTAATATGGATGAGGCTTGTTTACTCCTTGTAGCTCTAATTCACTCTCATTTACACAATTACACACATAAACAGGCTCTCTCATCTATCTGTCACTTCAGATCGTTTGAAAGATTAGTCTCCTCCCTCGTCCTTCACTCGGGCTTTGCTTAGTGGCGCTTCTGAACAGCTGTACGACCGTTTATTATGTCAACTATGAAGATGACAATTAGCTGTAAAATATAAAAATGAAAGAAAAAAAAAAAAAGGACAGCAACAGAGATCTTGTTCACCTTATTCTCCGCATACACCGCCTTTTTGTTTTTACTCTTTATTCATTATCTTGCCCAATATTTCATCTTGGATCGGTGTAGAATTAAGAACTGAAAACATTTTTGAAACAAAAAAAATACAAGTTACAATTATTGAAGTTAAGAGGAGAGTAATATTTCCTGTGAAATTTGAACACAACATAAAAAAGCAGAGTGTGGATCAGTCTAAAATGGCCGCCAAAATGACCACTGTAATCAGAGTTATAGTGACTTCCAAAACTATTCAAAACTCTTTTCACATTTTGTCACATTACAAACAAAAAGAATGTATTTTATTGGGATGTTATGTGATAGATTAACATAAGAACGTGTAAAATACCATACTAAAGAAAAATGTAAAACAAGAAATCATGGCTTTCAAAACTTTTTACAAATCTGAAAAGTGTTCCAATAATCTTTATTAGGCTCCCTGTATTCTGATGTTCCTAAGTAAAATCTAGAGTAATGAATTACTTTTCAGAAGACGCCTAGTCGTACTTTGAGCTGCTTTCACACTTGCCACGTTTGCTGGCGTTTTAAAAAGTACCCGTTACACGAGTCTAACCGTGGATTAACTAGAGCAATGGGGAGTTCACAGTATCCTGATGCATCATGACTGGTTACCTTACTTTTTCCATAACCTTTCTTGCTCATTTTTAAAGTATGAAAGGTAAAAAAAAACATTAGAAGTCTCAGCTCAACCAACTGGGAATTCAATAAAACTGTTAGCTAGGTGCCCCCAAGTGGTCATGTAAGTTTAGGAGAATTAATCAAAGTAAGGGCTGCCCAAAGTTTCACTTTTACTTCCAGTCATCCCGAGTCCCTGCAGGTGAGTAAAGCGTCTCAGCATAGTGCAGTGTAAGATTAAGTGCTGTTCTAATTGGGTCATTGCTCTGATATTGCAGAGCAGCTATGTTGTTTCTGTTGTAGTGATGAGGTATAGATGATGTGTGAGTTCAGGCGCTCGTCTTGAATTTTTCAACGTATTTTTTTTATCTGTAGCATCCTGATTTATGTGGTGATCAAAGTGTACAAGCTACAGTGTTAAATGTGTAGGGAGGCAGTCTGGGAGCGCCGTTTTCAGACATTTCCCAAGCTTTGAGCATCTCACGGAGCAATGTTTAATTTATCTTCTTAAATGAGCTAGAATATGACAGGTTTGTTGAGAGAAAGCCATAAGACGTCCCATTTAAAGTTTCCCAAAATCCTTGTAGAGGACACACTAAACACGTGGAAGAAGAAGCTGCTCGGGCCCCGTGAAACCAAACTTTTATCTACGTGCAATGACCTAGTCAAAGTCAAGAACTAAATACCGGTAAGAATCTGTGGCATGTCTTCAAATTTGTTACATGATTGAGCTTTAGCCAACTTTGCTACAAATAGTCAAATAGTCTGGAGCAAAGCTGGTGGAGACGTAACCTACCTTTTAAAGATTCCAACTGCAGTGAAATGTAGCTCTGAGTTCAGAAGTACACCAAGCTTATCAGTGCCAAAGTCAGGATTTCTGTCGAATTTTGGATAATCACATAAAATCCTAATGAAATAAACTGAATTCTGTAGTTGTGAAGAAGCTGGAGGATGATGAAAACCTTCTGCAAGGAGCTACATCTGTCAGAACGGAGATGTTACTCTTACGGTAATTTTTGCACTGCAATGATTACAGTACATTCAAATTTATGAAGTGCCCTAATGCTCACAATAAAGAGAAACAAATCACCCTTCAAGCCTCTGTGACTGAAGAGCAGACAACACTCACAGCTACACACACATTCAAACAACCAAGTCCATCATGAGACTCTGGGAAAAGCAAGGCAAGCTCCAAGCTGTCTGCGTGTGCACGCGTGTGTGTGTGTATGAATGAGACAGACTTTCTTCTTAATTAGCAACCTACTCTGATGACATCAGGCGGGGCTCAAACTGTGCTGGGCTGCTCCGAGTGTGTGAGCGTTAAAGAGCCTCGTTTGATTTTCCTCCTTCGTGACACGTCTGAGAGCTGAAAACACTCCCTAATCACTTCTGAGGCTCACACCCTCGCCATTACCGCCATTACCGCCAGGAACCTTGGCACACGCCGGCAGAGCACACGACGCACGCCGTTTGTGACACGTGCTGACGGATTGCACAACAGCTCGGGCCGGAGTGAATGGCAAAAAAAAAAAAATGTTCTGGGTTTGTTAGCGTGTTTAAGATCAGACGCTTCGTTACGACACAACACGGACAGAACCCAGGGCCGCTCGCTGTCGAACAGCCAGGAAATTGCTTTTGTGGATTATTGCATGTTCTCGTAAATGAGATCGGCGAGGTGCAGAGAAATTACAGTTCCTTGAAACCGGTCGGTGAAATTAGGGGAGATGGTTCTTTATTATGCTAGGATCGGCTGAAACCAGAAATTAATATACACTGAATTAAAACACAAACAACTTTCTTTTTTTTACTGTTTCACATTAAATCAGACTGTTTTAGGGAGAGAGAGTTTGTAGCTTTCTTTGAATTCAAACATTTTTATCCAGTAAAATAACTATGGCTTTGAGAAAGCCCATGTGATGATGTCGTTTTTATGTAAGCTTCTTCAACATTTACGTTAAATTTAGTAACACATGGCAATCCCTCAGACTCAAAATGTCAAGCAATAACGTAGCTACTTGCTAATTATGTACTTTTGTTGGCGCTGTCACCCATTCTCAACCCTTCTCACTCACACTCCAAGAAAGCGCGCAGTGGTTGTCTGGGAGCGAATGGAAATGTCTGCAAAATCTTCAGCAATACAATTCGGCTCCATAAATCATGAAGAATAATTTTGTAAAACAACTTTCCAAGTCCGACGTAACTTCAAAGACAGTGGGGACTACGTCAAACTTTTATCACCACTTAGAAAGGAAGCACAAAGAAAGGTAAGCTATGTACAAACGATGTTAGCAAAACTAGCTAGCTACCATTAGTAATCTGCCTCTGAACCAAATTTTTTTTTTATTTGGCTCCCAGATAAGAAAATTCTGTCAATATTAGTTACACATGCTAAGTTAGCTGCCTTGTACAGTAAACAAACTGTATGTTTTAAGAAACTAATTTCCTTTTCTTTTCAGCTGTTTGCTTGGAGCACAAGCTAACATTACCCCATATTAGCGTGGGGCACTATTCTTGGTCTTGATTTGATCTTGGATTAGGTGGTCTTCATTACAATACTGGGTTACAACATGGGAAAGTTTAATAAACTCAGCCAAATTATCTGGAAGAATATTGCTGCCCTCCACATGTCTGTTTTATCCCTGAAGGTGCCACAAATAATTATATTCAAGTAAAAGCTTCATGGGAATGACCATCCATTATACTGTTTAGGCATGAAATGTCTTCTGATAATCCACAGTAAAGGGAAATTAACAGTTAGCGAGCCTGAGAACTCAATTGCAATTCTTTAACATGGAGATGGCAGCATCATGATGTGGGGGTGTTTGGATACTGTTACGACTGGCTCAAAGTCAACAAAACGGGAGACCATGCAGTGGTTAAAGTGCATAAAAAGGAATATTTATTAACAAAAACAATGGATTGTGGATGTAAGGCAAATGTCTGGATGTGTTGTATGAGTGCATATGGAAGTGTTGAAGTGCAAAAACAAAGACAAACTCAAATGTGCAAAAGGAGGGGAGCTGAGGCCTGGCAACAAAACACCACAAGCGTCAAGCGGCAGAGTGGCTGCCAAATGCTAACAGAAGGTGGAGACAGTCAGGCTTAAATATTCTGCACTCCAAATCAACGGACCAGCAACACCTGCAAAGGGGAGTAGCACAAGGGCAAACACCAAACACCTGCAACCCAGCCCTGAAGGCCCAGGGCAGTAACAGATACGAGACGAACTGGTCCATTTGACCAAACGGAAGGCGTCATGACGAAGGAATATTCTGTTCGACGTATAAACAACATCTTTAGTTTATTCACTTTTCATACACAGATTATTT
The DNA here is from genome assembly GCA_903067095.1 of Girardinus metallicus. Classification (NCBI taxonomy): domain Eukaryota; kingdom Metazoa; phylum Chordata; class Actinopteri; order Cyprinodontiformes; family Poeciliidae; genus Girardinus; species Girardinus metallicus. The sequence continues at coordinate 13,347 of CAEGAE010036581.1, forward strand.
CCATTTGGCCAACAGACACTGAAAGCAGGTGATGGATATTATGTTTTCAATCGGTGGATTTTTAAATTCATTCATGGTTTGCAAAGGAGGCTGCAAGGGACTAAATACACATGATTTACGGATGTCAATTTGTGCCCTCTTTGAAGGCGACTGTAGAGAAGGTCAGTTCAGTGAGCAGACCATCCAGGGCTGGTCTTTAGTCCAAGCGCAGGGTTCCAACGGGCGTGATTTATTCATCTGGAAGGGCAACTTTAAATAGCAACATTGCTCTGAGAAATCAGTTGCCATGTCGGATTGATGCACCTTCACTCAAACGCAGCAATGTGACAAACTGACCAGGTTATGGTGAACTCTGGTACGGCTACGTTGAGTCTAATGCACAGTCTACTTGACACTCAACATTTAATTCAAAACTACGAGGAAAAAGCATTCTCATAAGAGAGGATGCTCCCCCATGTTATTTATTTCTTTAAGAATCCTTTTTTTTTCCTAGTCCGTTACTTGGTAAGATTTTGTGTTTTTGCAGTCTCCGTCTCAAGGACAAGGAACGCTCTTTTGAAGACAGCGTTTTGGACATGAAGTTTAAGCAAGAGGCCTGGCTGGACGGACTTACTGCTGGATGAATGGATGAGCATTTCCGCTTGTGAAAAGGCAAATGCTTAAATTATAAACTGAAAAATAGCTTTTTCTTACACCCTCTCTGGCACAAATAACAGGGTCAGCTCTGGTCATCAGGCCTTTTTTTTTTCTTCTTCTTTTTTTCACCTTCGACAAGAATGCTCATCAGTAAAGCTGCAACTATATTACACAACAGTCGACAGACGGTCGTCTGAGATGGATCCCAAACATTATTATTGTAACCATTTTCTTTGGCTGAGCTCCAGACTGGCTGGCCAGTGTTCATTATTTCAGAGTTGGGTCAATGAAATAATGAACACTTCAGACATGAGTTTTATTTGGAAAGTTGTTCCTGGCTTTCTGAGACTTGTTTGCCGTGGTTGAATTATTTAGTTTCCCCAAAGTTGTCCTTCTTTCCTACTTCTCACACCTCCGTTGTCAGATCCCGGTGTTGGCGTACAGTTACGTGTCCGACCTGTTACCTGTTGTGTTTTTGTTCCAGTCCTGTTCACCATCTTGTTTCCAGCCAGGGTTATCCGAGTTTATCTAGGACCGTTCTGAGTTTTCACTTGTTTTCACTGAAATGTTCGAGTCGCCTGACATTCTGTCTGAGTTCTGGGTCCGCTACAAACGCAATTCATGACAGCTGTGTGGTAAAATGTACCATGGTTCAAATGTCTGAGTCTGAGGCAAATAATATTCCATTCTTAACCACTGATGGTTTTAGCACATAGCTGCAAATTGTAAAAGTCGGTGCAATGATTCCCCTCCAGAATGATTGATGTTAGGAGAAAGAGCACAGACTGTAGAAGAAATGGCTCAGATTATGCAATTATATATAAATATGAACATTTATCAGATCAAAACAAGAAGAGATGAGATGTTTTTTTGTTGGGGGTTTTTTTCAGTAAAAGGAAAAAAAAGCCCTTTAGCTTTTCTCGAAGCGCGCCCTCTCTCCAGTGCGTTTCCCCTCTGGATAGATTCTGGCTGAGAAAGAGTTCATCTAAATTTAGCTCAGTAGCCTGCACATTGCCAGGACTATTTGTTGGAAAAAGCAGTGGAATATAAATTTATAGGTGGATTTTACATGCGGTTTAGAAGATTGTGCTTGTAAGTTTCTTGAAGTTGACAGAGTAGAAACAGTCTGATAATTTTATTTATGCGTCTTACACTGTCCCACAGCGACACCTCTGGTCTGAAGGAGTAACAGCGAGTGATGGAAGCACAGCAACGCCCATATTCGGCCTTTATCAGCTTGTAAACACAACAGTCACTGTGTAGGACAAAACGTGAGTCGTCCAAACGGGAACACAAACAATCCTTCAGGATGAAGTACTAAAGCTTTGGACTTGTAAACTTGAATGCTGCTGAGAAACCCAAACGGTGTCGGCTGTTTCTCCTGCCTCAAAGTGTCTGTCTGTGTCTAAGTGGCGCTGCTAGAGCTGCTGCTCCATCTACTGTCGTTATTTAGTTACTTAACTCTGTAAAGAGATACAGAATAAAAAGAACAGAATGAGGCCATTACGCTGCAGTAAGGAGCTCGTAATGGACTATAAAAGAGCTGTAAAATCCACAAGCTCAATCTCTAACGCCAAGTCATGCACACACACCAGTTGTATCTTTATTTGAAGCCAATTGCCTTGTAAAGTGTCATGGATCAAATGATGAGACTGTATAAAAACATGTACAGAGGAGCAATTGAACTTAAATACCCCACACAAAGTCACCAACCAGGTAGTACTGGCTGTCAAGTGAGCTTTAAAATTGATTTTCACTCAAAGTACTTGCTGTAATAAAAGACAATGAGCCCAGAAATATAAATTGGAATCTAGATTGAAGCAGAGAACAAACCACATATGTGCTCTGTCAGTGATGTCCAGCATTGATTCAAGAGACCTTAGGGACGGGGTGAGGAGATTTGAGCCGAAGAACAAACCTTCATTTGTTCTTCACAGCAAAGAACAATGAATCTTTGTTGATAGCATTACGTTCCTTAGATCAATCAGTTCATCAATCAATCAGTCCATCTATACATCCATCCAACCATGATGAGGTTGCAGAAGTCCAGACATCCCTGTAATTATAGTGCATTTTCAGCACTATAATTAAGACTATCCAATCTGAAGCTAGCTGCTCTTCTGATTAATGACAGACTGGCATCTGTAACTGAGCGATTGCCTAATGATTGCCTAAAGTGGCTACTCACTTGTGTTAGCTTTGGAGAAGTTGGTGACTAGCATGTTTAGATTAGTCAACCATCGCATTGCCTTTTCCCTTCACTGCCCATTAGCACAGTTAAGCTAGTGTTTGCATTGGATTTGCTGGGATTAGCAAATTGCTGGGAGGTTGGAAGCTCCCAAGTAGATGCTAACTTCAACATTGTTAGCAGCTAACAATTAGCCTGTTGCGACATTGTCACAGTATCTGCAGACTGTTCATATTGTGTCTGTTACTCTGTAGAGCAATATTTTGGATGTACAGTAGGAATAAAACTGTGACAAACAGTGTAAAATTGTTGGGGACTTCTTCAACACTTCTATTTTAAAATGTTGTTGAAGGCCCAACAAGCAGTCTTTATTAGCAGACTCTGTTAAAATAACAGTAACCTAGGAACTACTTTATTCCTTATAATTGAACATACAGTGGGGCAAAAAAGTATTTAGTCAGTCACCAATTGTGCAAGTTCTCCCACTTAAAAAGATGAGAGAGGCCTGTAACTGACATCATAGGTAGACCTCAACTATGAGAGACAAAATGAGAAAAAAAATTCAGAAAATCACATTGTCTGATTTTTA
>CAEGAE010036591.1:0-12818 GCA_903067095.1 Girardinus metallicus
TATGCTGCTAACACTTAGCTTTGGTCAACAACTCAGGCGGAAGTGAGAGAGTAAATAAAGTCCCGGCCGGAACACGGAGCTAAATAATAACATAATATAACGAGGCTTCGAGGAGGATCAGTTTTCCTCCAGGAGTTTTAATAATGGAGGAACTGAATCACTGGAGGAATCGGTTCAGTTCTAGTTAAGTTTTAAAATGAGCAAAATAAAGATCGTCTTCATAATACAGGGATGAAGTTGTAATAATACAAGAGTCGTAAATATAAAAATAACTTGGTAGCAATCTGAGAAAAAAAATAGTTCAAAAATAAAGTTGGTAATAACCCAAGAATAATTTCATAATAATACCAGAATAAAGTCAAAACAATACAAATAAAATATGAGAGTAAAGTTGTAGTTTTCCAAGAAGAGGAATAATTAAAATGATGATTATTGAGCACAAAGTGAAGTTCTACTTTAGTACTTTAGGGTGAAATAATATTTTTGTCCTCAGGTTGGCAGCAGCAGGATTAATCTGCTCACATCCTGAAACCAGAAACAACCAAAGTCTTTCATTTAGTTTCTCTACGTTCTCCTGTTTTTTCTGTGGCTCCATTCCAGTATCAAAGGTTAAAATGGGCCAGTTGGTGAACTGGGCTGAACTGGGTCAAACTTCATGGAGGCAGCTGCAGTTATGACGTGGCTCCACGGGGGGGCGCCAGAGGAACTGAGCGTTTATTGTACTGTTAAAATCAGGTTTCGCTCTAAATGCATAAATATCAACATCAAAACAAACACACTGAGCTCAGAGTTAGTTAAATACAGTTAATAATAATCTTGTTTGAAATTTTACAAACTTCCCCCATTTGGATTATTAAAACAAAATCTGTTTATTCTCTTTATTGCTAAAACATTTATGTTCTAATGTCAGAAAACGTTTTATTTTTCTGTGAATATCACCGTTCTTCCGTCGTCTTTTATTTCCTCAATTTGCTCATTTATTCTTCAGATGTTAAAATAGATTTGCATGTAAAATATAAAATTATCTTTACTACCACTTTTATATACATATTTCATTCCTTTACTCAAAATGTTTTATCTAAATTGAATACATTTGGAGGTATAAGCTGCCTGACTTTTTCATATTTTGTCGTTATGGGTGAGATCTGGACGATAAATTAATAACAGTGAATATTCAAACCTTTTTATAAACTCCAGCACAGCATTCTGGGAGATGTAGGCAGAGGAAAGACTTTGTCGCCGTGGAGACGGGTTTCTGCTGGGAGCTGAATGTCGTCTGCACAGAGTTTTCCGTTCATCATTAGAGAGGATTCATCAGAGATCTGCTGGAGGAATATTCAACAACGGAGAAAAAAGATCAAAGAGAAGCAAGACTGTGTCCAGAGCGCAGCTGGACGTTCAAACGGTGCAGTGATTCCAGAAAGAGCCAAGCGGTGAACTGAGTGAAAGTCAGGAGCTGCAGCCTGGCGGAGCTGCAGCCTGGCGACAGGAGCTGCAGCCTGGCGACAGGAGCTGCAGCCTGGCGACAGGAGCTGCAGCCTGGCGGAGCTGCAGCCTGGCGGAGCTGCAGCCTGGCGGAGCTGCAGCCTGGCGGAGCTGCAGCCTGGCGACAGGAGCTGCAGCCTGGCGACCGGAGCTGCAGCCTGGTGACCGGAGCTGCAGCCTGGCGGAGCTGCAGCCTGGTGACCGGAGCTGCAGCCTGGTGACCGGAGCTGCAGCCTGGTGACCGGAGCTGCAGCCTGGTGACCGGAGCTGCAGCCTGGCGGAGCTGCAGCCTGGCGGAGCTGCAGCCTGGCGGAGCTGCAGCCTGGCGGAGCTGCAGCCTGGCGACCGGAGCTGCAGCCTGGCGACCGGAGCTGCAGCCTGGCGACCGGAGCTGCAGCCTGGCGACCGGAGCTGCAGCCTGGTGACCGGAGCTGCAGCCTGGCGGAGCTGCAGCCTGGCGGAGCCCAGTAAAAACCGATCAGTGATTATTGACGTCGGCTAAAAACTTTAAATGTGTTTATCACTGAACCTTCAGGACGGATTAATCCTTCGTTTAGATTCATCGTTCCTGATGTTCTGTTTGTGCTGTCAGTACATGTGATTAAAATAAAAACAAACCTGACGTTCCGGACAGGAAGTGATGTCATGACCATCCTGTCGTTCTCAGGTTCACGTGTTTGACCCGGCGACCCCCCAGCGGCGGCCCGTCCTGGAGGCGGAGTTCGGCGAGCATCCGCTGACGGCGCTGGCGCTGCCGGCCGGCGGCGGCGCCGTGGCGGTGGGCAACACGCAGGGCGACGTGGCGGTGCTGGACCTCAGGAAGGGGCTGGTCCGCGGGCGCCTGAAGGGCGCGGCGGGCGGCGTGCGCGCCCTGCAGTGCCACGCCTCTCAGCCGCTGGTGGCGTCCTGCGGCCTGGACCGCTTCCTGCGGGTCCACAGCCTGGAGGACCGGCGGCCGCTGCATCGCGTGTATCTCAAGTCCCGGCTCACCTGCCTCCTGCTGGCCAGCCGGGAACTGCAGGCCGGGCCGGGGGGCGGGGCCACGGAGGGGGCGGAGCCTCAGGTGAAGGAGGAGGAGGAGGACGAGGTGTGGGACAGGATGGAGCAGGTGGAGGAGGAGGAGGAGGCGACCAAGAGGAAACCAGCAGCAGCAGAGGAGGTGAAGAAGAAGAAGAAGAAGAAAGGAGGAGACTGAGAGGCGTTCAGGGTGTGGGGAGAGCGTGGGAAATCTCAGACATTTCACCACCTGAACGCCTCGTTGGTTCTGTTCTTACTGGGTTCTTCCTCTGCTGTCGGCTCAGATTCTGTAACTAATTTAATAAATTTACCTTTTTATAAATGAAACTAAAATGTTTCTCTTTAATCTGGTGAATAAAAAAGTTCTGGTTTCAGATCAGTTTTCTGTTGCTCAGGAGCCAATTAAGATACACAGAGATTAATAATCTGGTTTATTTGTCTTGTGCCAAGAGGAAAACATGGATCCTCATTCTTATGGTCCTTTGATAAATATTAAATATCAGCTTCAATCTAGACGTTTTGTTGGCAAGTTAAATATTTAACTGAGTTAAATATGGGAGGAAAAATAACAAAGGAAAAATAACTTGGCTTCAAACTAAATATTTTGGCTTCAAACTAAATATTTTGGCTTCAAACTAAATATTTTGGTTTCTAACTAAAACGTAAGTTTGAAGCTGACAGAAATGAGTAACGTGGTGAAAACATGAGTTTGAAAAACGAGCCCGTCTGGGTCACCCGGATCGCGGCGCCACCGGAAATGAGGGAAGGGAAAGTTCTGGTTCTGTTTGAGGTCAGGAACTGGACCCGGAGGAACGGCGTCGGTACAGAAGCCTCCTGCTCCTGGACCCGGCCCGGCGGTTCCGAGCCGGTGGGTCAGATGGAGGTTCTGCTGACCTCATCCCGGTCCCAGAGGCTTTCAAACATGCAGAATGGGTCCAGAGTAAATGAAACCACGTTTCCAGTTTAGTTTTTAACACATTTATGACCCAGAAAACCTGTAATGGTTTATTAATGAACCGTTTTCACAGCCTTGATTTCAAAATACTTTGTTTATCTCAATCTAAATGTTCCTTTTAAATTCCTTCCTTCTATGGGCAAAATAAGTTTTTACTGAGCAAACAAAACGATTAGCTGGAAACCAGAATAGTTACAAATGGACGAATAATATGCTGAAAATATTTCTTTGTAAAATGAATCTGCACGTTTTGCTCTGATGGGCCAAACAACCCAAACTGCTGGTGTTCATATCCCCCATAATGCCCTTCTTCTTCTCCTGTGTGCTTGTGGCGCCGGCATGGCCTGAAACCGGACCGGAACCGAAGTCAGGATTTCTCTTCTGCTGCTTTAAGCCACTAAAATGAAACCATAAAGCAGAAGTGATGAAACCTGCCAGGCTTCACCAGGAAGGAAGAGCAAAAGGCCAGATTCTTCCTGCTCTGGCCGTTCACACAACGCCACAGTGACCGCTGCTGCCCAGCACTCTGGGAAGGGTCAAAGGTCACCTCCAATCCACCTGAAGTCCGTCATTCTGCAGACTCCGCAGCCAGTTCATCCCTGCTTCTGGTTTCCATTTCTCCGTCTGGTTTCTTTATCCTCTGGTAATAAAACCATAATCTGGATTCTTGTGGTCATGAACCTGAACTTTGGCCACAGAGAGGAAGAGATGAAGGAAGTGATGAAGACGTCACAAGACGAGCTTCACAAAGTCGCAGCAGTAAAACCTGCAGAAGGTCGTAAAGCTGGCAGATAAGACAGGCCAGCTACGGAGCTACATTAGGGCCACAAAGTTTGTTGAAAATTATTTTTGAAACTCAAAAATAAATTGAGATAATTTCGAATCTCGTAAAAGTTTTTTTTTTTGTTACTTTAAAACTTTTTTAGAAATCTGAAAAAATTGAAACCAAAAATAACTTTGAATCTCAAGTTTTTCTTTTTTTAAATATTATTTTTAAACTTTCTTAAAACTGAAAACTGGAAAATTAAAAGTACAAAAAAGTTTTGTTGTTTTTTTAAACTTATTTTTAAAATAAAAAAAAATAAAGAAAACAATTTAAACTGGAACGTAATTTTGAATTGCAGAATATTTTTCTTCTAATGTTTTCAAACAGTTACAGTGAAGATGGGCCAACATGTTTACATGTTTACGTTCATTTTGTCAACAAAAATAAAGTCAAAATATTGTTCAAATATGACTTTATTCTCATATTGTTTTGACTTTGATTCATTCAACATTTTTTGTCATCTGAATATTCTCATCCAAGTTTACTCTCGTAAATGTATTTGTTCTTTTTTCGTAACCTGGTTTTAATTCTCCACAAAACTACAAAATGACTTTTCAAATTAAAGAGTTTTCTCAGTTTCAGAAAATTTATTTTGAAAAACGTTAAACTTTATGGCCCCAATTTAGTTCCATATTTCTGGGTAAACAATAAGCAGATGGCTCTAAAGATTTCGGAGTTACGACGTAATAAAGACGTTATGGTTTTATTGACAGCTGTGGAAACCCGGTGCTGGTACCAGGTCCGTTTACCTGCTGGTTCTGATTAGTGAGACGTTTGGGAAATTTTCTGCTCAAATGAAAAACACATCAAAAACTTAAACAATGTGGTTTCACATCCTGAGTCTTTGTTGCAGCAGCTGCAGGTTCAGGTTAATTCCTCTGTCAGATTCGCTGCAGAACTTTTATTTTCCCACCCAGACATGAATCTGGACCCGGAAACCTGGGAACTAAAATCCTCCTTCATCTGTCAGGAACCTGAAGTTTCATACGTTCTGCTTTATTTCAGTCCTTTTATGAAAAGCTGATTTATTCTGATCAGATTATCATTTTATCAGATCCTCTAATGAGACAAACTTACAGAACAATTCAGTAATAAACTACAAAAAGACATCAGAGGATTAAAACACTATTTCCTTTCAAAATGCCTGAAATATTCCTTTATTTTTTAAATCTAGGCTGTTGAGTGTAATTTGTAAACTGGGATGTCTGACCAATCTTGTGCATATTATTACATTTTAATGCTGAAATTGTCTCACAGGTTACATGAATATTTCATTGTTTTGTCAACTGGGCCTGGACAGAGCCGGCCCAAGGCAACATGAGCTGAGCAGCTGCTGGGCCCCAACACCACCTGGGGGCCCCAACACCACCTGGGGGCCCCAACACTACCTGGGGGCCCCAACACCACCTGGGGGCCCCAACACTACCTGGGGGCCCCAACACCACCTGGGGGCCCCATAGTTTATCTCTTCCTGCTGAAATATAAGATATTGTTAACTTGTTTACTGAAAATGTATTGTTTATCATCTGATGTAATTTTCAAATAATTAAAATAATACGGCACAATAATCTGCATTTCAAAATCCAAATCTATACTTTTAGGTTTCTTCTCCTGTGAGTTTAAAATAGTTACAATAACTGCTCTGATGTAAGCTAACTACAAATGATGCTAATGCTACTAGCTACATCACACACACAGGTGAAGGATCTGGTGCTGACATGCTGGTTTGGGGACCCGAATGAAAATCTGTTCAGGGCCCCAACAGTCTTGGACCGGCCCTGTAACCGTTAGGAACCAGTTCACAGGAAACATGATGCTGCCACCACCATGTTTCACCGTAACGAGGCTCAAACGTTTTCTGCTTTCAGGTGAAACTGGATCTGCGGAGGAATAAATCCTGGTTCCGGTGTTAACCGTGACCTTCCTCTGGGGTCAGACTGGGAGCGCCACTGGTTCCAGTAATCTCTCCAGAAACGACCCTCGGTTCTGCAGAAACGCCTCCCACTGCTGGAAACCGAAACCTACAGAGAGCTTAAAAAGCCGCCGCTTCCTAAACTCCTCCATTTTAACTCAGAGTCCGCGGAAAGACGCGTCCTGCTCCCACAGCCCGGTTCTGGTTCGGTTCTGCTCCCACAGCTCGGTTCCGCTCATGGCTTTCAACCAGTCTCCGTTCTACAACCCGGTGAGGAAAGTTTGATTCTCATCGCTTCATGTTTCCGCTGTGAAGGCGAAGCGCGTCGCTTCCTGCAGCCGCTCCGACAGTCCGCTTCATGAAAACTGAAGCAGCTGCAGATGTTCACATGTTCACATGTTCACATGTTTCACATGTTTCTCTGAATGCAGATGTTTGCGTGACATTTCCACGACGCTGCGCTTCGCTCCAGCTGCTCAAATATTCTGACGCAAACGGGAAAATACGAAGCTCCGGTTTCCTGACCGAGACTCTGAATTCTTCAGCTCTTCGTGTGAAACAACGTTTCTGTTGTGTCGGCTGGTGACCACAGGCCGGTGGGCTTCATGTGCTTTTATTAAAAAAAACAAAAACAAAGAAAGCCTTCAGTAAAAAAAGATTAAAAAAAGATTTAAAAAGTCAACACGAGGACTCAGATCATCTGAACAGTTATTTAAAATTATGGCATTAGAGGAAACAAAATATTAAGTTTGTGTCAAATTCTGGTATTTTAAGGAGTAAAATGAAAATAGCAATAAATAATGTAACAGTTAGAACAAGGTCTTCATCTTCATCAAGCGGAACAAGGACAAAGCTGGTGCATAAACAAGAGGTCTCACTCCAACATAAACTCTGGGACCGTTTAACGTGTATTTTTGGCTAAAACGTCAGCAGCGACTCACTGCGCGTCCTGTAAGCAAACGGTTCATTATGATATTTATGTAAAAATATCATAATGCTTTTGTTTCAAAACGTTCCTCCAGTCAGTGTAAATAGTTAGCATTTCTATGCTAAAGGCGCTAACAGAAAAACTGACTCTGGGTCAGAGGTCAGAGGTCAGGGGAATCCAACCTGGACCTTCCTGTCAGCTCTGGATCAAAATGATAACCAACTTTTTACAGCTGAAGTTTGTAACTTTCATAAAAAATAGTTTTAATAAATAGGGAAAAAAAATATGAATTTTTTAAAAATAAAAGTTACATCCTGTAGATTTAAATATGGAAACAATAAACACAAGCCTTTTGTTGCTTGTTTGTGCATATTTACAGTTTAATAATATATTAAATGTTGATTTAATATATTATTCAGAAAAACTCTGCTGGCGGTTCGCCTTCCTGCAAACTTTCTGCAGGAACGTTTCCCTAAAATTCAACATGAAATGCCTTTTATTTTTTACAGTTTAGTAAAAAAGAGTCAATTTTCTGAAATCTGCAAATGCAGATTTACCAGAAATACACACTGGAGTTTCGCTTCATCAAATTCTAGTTAATTATATCCTGTTAGAAGAATAAAATAGAATAGAATAGAATAGAATAGAATAGAATAGAATAGAATAGAATAGAATAGAAATACCGTTTTGTCCCACAGAGAGGAACTAAGTGACAGGAAGCTAAAAGATTCTCACAAAGATTAAAATGTTAAATACACAAAAATAGAACAAAGAACATCATACTGGACAAAATGATCACATAAATCCTGTAAAGTTACCTGATCCAAACCAACGGATCAGATTCAAAGTGAATCGAAGGTGAAAACTCAGGATAATTACTGAAATGTCCAAAATGAGCATTAAAAACAACAGTAATAAAGATGTGCAGACAGCAGCAGGGTGTGAAAACTTCCTGGGTTTGAATGTTTTAGAGAGTAACAGCTGCTGAGAGGAAGGATCTGCGTTAACGCTGCTTTATGCACCGAGGATGCAGCAGAACGGCACTGAATGGATGTTAATGTGAGTGAATTTATTTTAGTAAAATCTACCAAAAAGATTCATAAAGGACTCAGAGACGGTAAAATTCATCCTGAGTTCCTCTCGCCGCCCGCTCTGCGCTCTGCTCTTTACGGAGACGTTTTTAAAAATGTTTCTTTTTCTTTCACTACGGAAGCCCATTTCTGCCATCAAAGAAAAAACACAAACCCAGCCGGAAGTTTTAAAGTCATAAGTATGAGAATAAAAGTCATAATTCAGAAAATAAGTTTTAATTGTGACTTTCTGACTTATAATTACAACGTTAAAACTAATTCTGACTCATTTTTGTAATCATTTTTAGAACTCAAGTTTTGTGTAACTAAATGTGCTAACTGCTGATTAAAGTTCATTTTCAAAGTCGTCATAAAACAGGAGCTCGGCGTTGAAGCCACAAACCACAGCCTGAAAACAATTCGACTAAAGGAAGCGAATGACGTGCAGCTCACTTTGTTCACCACACGTCGTCTCCAAAGAAATTATTCTAACCTGATCATCCATCCCAGTTATCAATCAACACATAAAATTTAGTTAATTATTCAAATTAGTTTCCAGGAAGGAATCAACCAATCAGAACGCAGAGAGAAAGTAACTGAAAACAAGAAGATAAAAACCTGCTGCAGCTGCTGCATGTCTGAGTTTGGTAACGGAAAGCTGAGTTTGCTGCCAGCTGCTGGCGAGGAGGCGGAGCAGCTGGTGGGCAGGAACCAGTTCCCATGGAGGAACCAGTTCCCATGGAGGAACCAGTTCCCATGGAGGAACTGGTTCTCCATGGGAACCAGTTCCTCCATGGGAACTGGTTCCCATGGAGGAACTGGTTCTCCATGGGAACCAGTTCCCATGGAGGAACTGGTTCTCCATGGAGGAACTGGTTCCCATGGAGAACCAGTTCCCATGGAGGAACTGGTTCCCATGGAGGAACTGGTTCCCATGGAGACATTTCTCTGAGGTCAAAACATAACTTAGTGCGAACCAACCAAACAACATCATTTTAACTGTTAATGAATGATATTCCTCTACATTCCCAGAGTGACCTTTAACCTTTGTTCTTTCCACTGTAAGCTAAATGTTCTCCTCCGCTGTTGATCTGTGCTCCAGCCCATCCCTTTCACCGGGTCCATCCAGGGCGGCCTGCAGGAGGGGAAGTCCATCGTCATCAGCGGACGCGTCATTCCAGGCGTGGACAGGTCCGTCCGTCCACCGTCTTTAGCTTCGCTCACATTTGGTCAAACCATCAGCCGCAGGTTCACGTGCAGCTAGCTAAGCTCCGCCCCCAAACCCCTCCGGCCAGCAAAGGGGGGGCTGACCCCAGAGGGTCAGGGTTGCCAAATTTGCCACTTTTCAGATCCTCTAATGACTTTTCATTAAAAAAAGCGAGTAGGAAAAATGTAGACTTTTTCTGTTGTCAGATTTTGTGCTGAGGTGTAGAAGCTCTCCAGCCATGGCAGCTCACACATCTTGTCCAACAAACATGTTTGAGGATTTGCAATTTCTTATAAAAGAAACTGAGAACAGATTTTTTAATGAGAATTGGCTAACATAAGGTGGTCAGAGTGTGTTCAGCCCAGAACCTGGTCTGTGTTCCCCAGGTTCCACGTGAACCTCCAGTGCGGCTCCAGGAGCGGCGCGGACATCGCCTTCCACTTTAACCCGCGTTACGACGGCCGACCCTACGTCGTCGCCAACAGCTTCCAGTTCGGCAGCTGGGGCTCCGAGGAGAGGAAGCAGCAGGCGCCGCTGCAGGCCGGCTGCAACTTCACCCTGCAGATCACCGTCACCCGGGACTTCTACCAGGTCCGACCAGAACCAGAACCAGAACCAGACCAGAACCTGTCCAGATCCAGACCAGAACCCGACCAGAATGAGACCAGAACCCGACCAGAATGAGACCAGAATGAGACCAGAACCAGACCAGAGTGAGACCAGAACCCAACCAGAACCCGACCAGAACCAGACCAGAACCAGACCAGAATGAGACCAGAATGAGACCAGAACCCGACCAGAACCCGACCAGAACCTGACCAGAACCCGACCAGAACCTGAACCTGAGTTCTTTAAGGCGCCATGTGAGTTAACATGTGAACAGGGTTGTTAACATGTGAACAACTCTGTTCACATATTAACTCGTTATCAAACAATTAGATGAAAAAATTCAGCGCTCGTTATCCGTCAGCCAATCAGAGGAGACGTTGGCGCAACGAGTCCATTCCTACTAAAAAACTGAAAAACTGCCTTGGCAAAAAACTTTGTTGAAAATGTGTTTTCAAATATGTTGTGTTTCCATTAAGCATTAAATTTATACTTGTAATTTCAATTTGCATAATTCTGTGTTTAATGGAAACACACCTGCTGTGTGAAAGATATGAAATATTTCTAAATTTTGAGACTCAGAACCTTCTGATGAAAAACTACTGTCTGCACAATTTTAGGCAGATTAGTGTTTCACCACAGCATCACTTTTAGGCAAATTTCCTAACTACAGTCTGTATAAACTAAAATACAGCTTGTTTTTAATGATAGCTGGTGATGTTTATCTGTGTGATTCAACACAAATATCAATATGTATCAATGTATAAGAATTATCCAGCTTTTTTCTTTAGTCAAGAAGGGCCAAAAAACATTTAACTGACTCTGAAAAGTCAAAAATGACCAACAGTTTCTCAGAGTGACGCAGCGCTTTTAAAAATGCTCACATATCAGCTCATGATCTCAGATGCGTCCAACGTTTTGCAATAAACCAGTTTGCAAGAAACGTGTTGAGAAAGAAAAATGTAAATGAACTGCCAAGAATCTGATAAGAAGCTAACGGGAAGCTACCAGGGAGCTAACAAGACGCTACCAGGGAGCTAATGGAAGGCTAACAGGATGCTACCAAGAAGCTAATGGGAAGCTAAAAGGAAGCTAACGGGAAGCTACGAGGGACCTAACGGGAAGCTACCAGGGAGCTAACGGGAAGCTACCAGGGAGCTAACGGGAAGCTGACAGGAAGCTAATGGGAAGCTAACAGGAAGCCATTGTCTTGTAGTTCTGCGGGTTAGCTGGAGTAGCTAGCAGTACCAGATGTTCAGAGATCAGACCCGGGGGAGAACAGTGCTGAAACCTGACCAGAACTGAACATCAGCTGAAGCGTCAGACTGAACTGAAAAGCTTTGTTCAAGAAGTTGGAGAGGAAAGAGTCTGCATTTTTCAAGAAGATAAAGATATGCGAATGTTTGTGGACCAGACTCTGACACCGGTCATACAGGGACCTGACAGCCGTATCAAAGGGCCCGGTACCCTATACTCCCGGAGAACCGGCCACAGGGCTCCCCGAGGGACACGGTCCAACACCTTCTCCAAGTCCACAAAACATATGTAGACCAGTTGGGCGAATGCCTACGCACCCTCCAGGACCCTGCTGAGGGTGTAGAGCTGGTCCAGTGTTCCACGTCCAGAACCAAACTGTTTTTCCTGAATCCAAGGTTCGACTATCAAAACGGGCCCTCCTCTC
Source organism: Girardinus metallicus (assembly GCA_903067095.1). NCBI lineage: Eukaryota > Metazoa > Chordata > Actinopteri > Cyprinodontiformes > Poeciliidae > Girardinus > Girardinus metallicus. The sequence goes on from CAEGAE010036591.1 coordinate 11,688, forward strand.
CAGAACCCCTGAATAGACCTTGCCAGGGAGGGTTAAGAGTGTGACCCCGTTGTAATTGGAGCAAACCCTCCGGTTCCCCTTTTTGAACAGGGGGACCACCACCCAGTCTGCCAATCCAGGGGAACTGCGCCCGATGTCCATGCAATATTGCAGAGACGCGTCAGCCAACACAACCCTACAACATCCAGAGCCTTGAGGAACTCCGGGCGAATCTCATCCACCCCCGGGGCCCTGCCACAGAGGAGCTTTTTAACCACCTCGGCGACCTCGCCCACAGAGACTGGAGAGCCCAGCCCAGAGTCCCCAGGCCCAGCTTCCTCAATGGAAGGCATGTTGGTGGGATTGAGGAGGTCTTCGAAGTATTCTGCCCACCGGCCCACAATGTCCCGAGTCGAGGTCAGCAGCCCACCACCCCCACTACAAACAGTGTTGGTGCTGCACTGCTTCCCCCTCCTGAGATGGTGGACCAGAATCGCCTCGAAGTCGTGCGGAAGTCTTTCTCCATGGACTCTCTGAACTCCTCCCACGCCCGAGTTTTTGCCTCGGCAACCACCCGGGTCGCATGCCGCTTCGCCCGCTGGTACTCATCAGCTGCTTCTGGAGTCCCACAGGCCAAAAAGACCCTATAGGACTCCTACAGCCTGACAGCATCCCTCACTGAAGGTGTCCACCAACAAGTTCAAGGGTTGCCACTGCGACAGGCACCAACAACCCTGCGGCCACAGCTCCAATGAGCCGCTTCGACAATGGAGGCACGGAACACAGTCCACTCAGACTCAATGTCCCCCACTTCCTCCAGAACGTGTTCAAAGTTCTGCTGGAGATGGCGTTAAAGCTTCGTCTCACAGGGGACTCTGCGAGACGTTCCCAGCAGACCCTCACAACACGTTTGGGCCTGCCAGGTCTGACCGGCATCCTCCCCCACCACCGGAGCCAACTCACCACCAGGTAGTGGTCAGTGGACAGCTCCGCACCTCTCTTCACCCGAGTGTCCAAAACATACAGCCGCAAGTCTGGTGAAACGATGACAAAGTCGATCATCGAACTGCGGCCTAGGGTGTCCTGGTGCCAAGTGCACATATGGACACCCTTATGCTTGAACATGGTGTTCGTTATGGACAATCCGTGACG
>CAEGAE010036592.1:0-10231 GCA_903067095.1 Girardinus metallicus
AGGGCTGCAGAAAATGTTGCTGTCTTAAGAGCAGCTCAAGACTCATCTTTTTAACTGAATTTCCTGAATTGAATTATTCCTGCTTAGTCTGTGCATTTCCCATGCAGTTGTGTGTTTTTTCCATGTGGGGTTGGGGTGGAGACAAAAGAGTAGAGAGACAGGACAAATCCCTAGAATGATGCTAACTAGCTTGTCACTGAGCACAGTGTTGCTCAGTTTTTTCACTGGGCTAGGGGTGAAGGGTTATGCTGGTATTGGGGGTTAGAGCTGCTGCTACTCATCTCTTGTTAAGTGTGGTAATAGTTACAGGGACAAGTTAAATATATGAATATGTTTTTAATTCTTTCCTTCATTCATTAGATGCTAGTGAAATGGTGGAAAACAGTAGTCTGTAGCTAAGCTAAGTATGCTAAATGGTTGATAATTTTACACGGTCTACCCACCTCTCTTGGAGAAAAACTGGGCTATGAATTGACACTTGTCTTTTTTCTCTATGTCTTTCTGAAACCCAGACTTTATTATTTTTCTTGGTGGCATAGTAACTGCCACAATCGTTCTGGTCCTGTTGACTACTGCAAGCGCTAAGTGGAGCGAACCATTTCATGTAGATCCAGAGAGGGTTCACGGCAAATATGAATGTGTGCTTTTTGTTCTGGGAGTGGTAACATTTAAATTTTACTGATAAAACAATTTTTAAAATACAATATAATTAATTTTGTAATTGTAAAGGCCCCCAACTTTTTTCTATTTCTATAAGAAAAAAAAAATTGTGGGAGGGCTCCCTGTCGGCCAGGGGTCCCTAGAATTGTCCTAACTTTTCCCCCCTATACAGCGCCCTGGTTCCAAGAGTCAGAACTCACACTTTCCAGTATTATGGACCCCGTTTGTGGAACGGTCTGCCAGAGAACCTGAGGGCTGCAGAAAATGTTGCTGTCTTAAGAGCAGCTCAAGACTCATCTTTTTAACTGAATTTCCTGAATTGAATTATTCCTGCTTAGTCTGTGCATTTCCCATGCAGTTGTGTGTTTTTTCCATGTGGGGTTGGGGTGGGTAGTTGTTTGTTTTTATTGATCTGTACAGCACTTTGAGCTGCTTTTAGTATGACGGGTGCTTTAAAAATAAAATTGATTAATTGATAGATTTATAAAGGCTTATTTTATTGTGGTCATCATGTTACACCTTCCTCCCTCATTCAACTGCGGAGGGCGTAACAGTACCATTTTCATTTTTAATCAATTTGAATAATAAACTGATCACGACTACCTTGAAAATTATAATCAATTTTCAGTCTATTTACTTGACTTGGAATCTCTTTGAAATTATTTGATTGAATCAATTTTGTAAGTGCTTTAAGATGTCATTTGTTGTGAAATGAAAACTAAATTGAAATGATGCACGTTATAAAATGGTCCAATGAAATTGTCTGGCATGAGTATTTTTAATTAAAGCAAAAGTTGTCAGCACCATCTTTTACCAATTTATTTATGAATGAAATACTTTCTAAATCTTTTCCCAGGCCAATATTATGATGGGTATGATGAAGAGTACCAGTGCCCTGTTTTGGATGAGGACCGGGTGAGTTAAAATCTTTTCTAACCTTTTAAAACCACTTTTTTTTGTCCCATTCATATTACGTCACCTGTTTAACCTAGGATAACTATATTTTTGTGCTGATTTGGCAGTAAATAATAATGCCTCCATGTAATACATGGAAGGCAACTATTGTTCTTCCATCAATAGAATGTCTCTTTATTATGTATTAATATATTTATTAATGTGGCTCGTACTGCTGCAAGAAACCCCACGAAAATGGTATCGAATTGTGCGGCTCGATCCCGGGAAGGATGCTATTATTTTTATTGGGAATCGGAGTTACGATGGTGACGTAAAAAGCGAAAACGAGTGAAATTTCCAACTGCCGAAACAAAAACAAATCAGTTGTGACAAATCAGTTGTAGCATATCCTTCGACGAATATGATTTTCTTCTTCTATTTGTAACCTCTGATGCTTAATTGTATTAAAGAGTACCAATCCAAATTGCCCACACTATTCATCAAAAGTATTCATCATACTTTTGATGAATAGTATGGTACTATTCATCAAAATTACAACACTGGTACTTTTGATGAATAGGTGCTAATGAATATAATCTGGATTCAACAGGTGGTGGATGAACTGGATCAAAAGATGGTGGAAGGTGGTGTAATCATAGATTATCATGGCTGTGACTTGTTTCCTAAACGCTGGTTCCACATTATTTTTGTACTTCGCACGGACAACACCCAGTTGTACACCCGACTTGAAGACAGGTAAAGAGTTTTTACACCTATGTTAACCTTTTAAAATTGTAAAACCTTTTGAGGATTCAGACAAGCATGTCATTAGTTTTGTTTTAGTTTTAAGCATGGTTATTTTATTTTAATGCAAATTTCCAGTGCCAACACAGCTCCTATTAAAGTGCTTTTCCACTGGCAGGTGACACGCTAGCCAGTTACTGTGCAGTTTGGTTCTACCCCATGTAGTGAGCTTTTCCATTATACTCTTTGTTGATCAGTATTGCCGTGAGCAGAATTTCTACAAGACTACATCTTGTAGAAATTCATTGCTGTCCCAAACATGAAGACTCAGATCTGCTGATTTTTTTTACTATACATATAAATATAATTCCACTGTGCCACTTTTTGGGTTTAGGTAATGCAGTCAAAGGATGTAGCCACATAGCCACCCATGAACAGTATATTCTTTTTAAATCCAAAGGAAAAATAAAATTCACATCACAAGGGTAATATTTTGTAGTTCCGGTGTTTTACACTGTTGGTGCAAAACTGCAACTCCGTCAGAAAGTTGGCCACAGTTGCACCATTTCTCTCTTCTTTTATTGCTGTCCATTCTTCAAATTGATGGGCTGCTAGCAGCAGCGGAATGGCCTTCTAAGATACGGTCATTCTCTGCAAAACTTAATGAATGCGTTCCTGTCGCTGCTCATAATTATGCTCCTCTGTCCTCAGCATGTTCCAATGTTTGGAGTTTTCAGTGTCGTAAATCACAACCCAATCAACGAATGCGGTCAGCTGTCAATTAACCGTAGCTTGGTCTGTGCAGGTAGTTCTTATTCAAAAGTGTGTTTGTCAAGTACCAGTGTGGGCAATTTAGATTAGTAGACGGCATTAGTCCGTCTGTACTGTCAACCTGAAACCATTCAGGCAGTTGTTTCTCAGTCTAAATGCCCCACCATCTCAAATTATTTGGCCATTCTGTTTGTGAGGGCTGCTGTTTGAATCTTTACGTGTTAAGCGCGGCTTATCACAAATTTAGGGAGTTGCATGGCCTCAAACATCTGCTGTTAAATAAGTTAGCACATGCATCTTCAGTGACTTGTAAGTATTTGATATAGTTACAAGAGATCACATGTATTTAATTTCACAAAATGTTTAATGCAGTACATAGTAAAAAAAACTACATGTAGCTAGATGTTATTAAGTAACTAATAAACAAAATCTATACCACATGAGATTACATTGATTAATTTGCAATCTTCACATTACATGCAATATAGATATGTTGTTTAATATTTAAGGTGAACAGAGACGAGGCTAAGAACAGATTGAATTTCAAAGGGACCAATAAACCTGAGAGAAAACTTGCTAGAAGAATGTCCCTGATGGAGAGCCAAACCTTTTGTCCAGGTTGGTACACAAGTGCAGGAACCCTTTTGCAGTCAGCCAGAAAGTGATTCTGAACAGAAGTGCAGTCCAGGGCAGCAGAGACGTTCTTCCAGGTGTGCCTATATTTGCGGATGCAATAATGAACAGAGGTGACGGACAACACTTTTTCATCAGCGGGAAGCTATGGTGGCTGATACCTCAAAGAAGCATCAAAAGAAGAGAAGCCAATGCCTGAGGAGACTTGAGCAATGTGCGCATATTCTACCCACATGAAATGTGAATTCCAGTACGATGGGTTGAAAGCACGCAGATAACGTAATGTAGATTGAAATTCTTGGTTCTTCCTCTCTGTTCTTTTTGTTGGGCGGCTACAACCTGGTCCATGATCTCCCAGGGAAGGGCCCCACCAAAACACGCGTAAGGGACAGTTGTACTGATGGTGCGATCATCGTCTCGGGAAAACTGGCGACAGTGCGTCAGGTTTGGTATATTTGGAGCCTGGTCTCTAAGAAATGACAAAATTAAATGGTGAGAAGAAAGGTAACCATCTGGAGTGATGTGGATTGAAATGTTTGGTTTATTGCAGAAATGCTAGATTGTTATGATCAATCCAGACTTCCACTGGATGTTCAGCTCTGTCTAGCCAGTGTCGCCACTCTTCAAAAGCCAACTTGAATTCTAGCAGTTCCTTATCTTTGACATCGTAGTTTTTCTCCAAGTTTTTCTCTCCAAGGAGGAGAGTCGTCTGGAGAAGAAGGCACATGGGTGAAGTTTCTTGTCACTGGAAGAGATCTGAGAAAGCACAGAACCCACACCAGAATCGGAGGCATCAACTTCCGTTATAAACTGGGTCGAGGCGTTAGGTTGAGTGAGAATGGGGCCTCAGAGAATCTGCTTTTGAGAAGTTAAAATGCCTGTTCTGCTTGGGGGATACCAAATGAACTGTCTCTTGGGGGGAGGTCAGTTGGGTGAGGGAGGGACACAAACTGACTGAAGTTCTTAATGAAACGGTGGTAGAAATTGTCGAAGCCCAAAAATTACTGAAGCTGTTTGCGAGAAGAAAAGACCGGTCAGTTACGAATAGATAAAATTTGTTCTGGAACGGTCTTCACGTGCCCATTCTTAAAAACATATCCCAGAAAGGTGATGGAAGTGACAGGAAACTGATTAGCACATGTGTATTCAGGGTTGAATGAGACAGTCTGAAAATGCCATGCGACTTCTCACTGAGGCACTTGCAATGCCCTCTCAAAAGGTTAAAGGCTATTATTGGGCTTTTTTCCTCTGCTTCCTCCATACCCATCTTTGCCCTGCTTGCTCTGTTTCTGCACTGCTCTTTAGAGCGTCTGTTTCCAGATCCTCCGCATCTACAAATTAGGGATCTGGTCAACTGGTCTCTCCATGCAATCGATCAAATTTTCTCAACAAGATGACTGAGCAAAGTGTTCTGCGAGGACATATCCGGCAGGACACAGTTTGGACTCTTGGGATGTTTACAAAAATTCTTGTCTGTTCACATTATACCTGGAAGACATGGAGGATCAATATTTATTTAGATTCATAACAAGATTTCTGCTGTTTGGATTTGGCAGGATACCTCGTTTGTCGACAAATTTAGAAGACATCGGCAGCTGTTTTGGCCCTTGTCAAGCTGCCTGATCAGTGTGATGGATTGGGCCAACTAGCGAATGCTCAGACTAACATGCTGTGGCACCAGAGCCCCAACTTGGATGCAATTCTTGCTGGTCAGGAAAGATTGCGTCCTACTTACTAATAGCAATCCAGAACAAGAATCATACATGGAGACAGAGAAACTATTAGTTTATAAATTGTGGACTACTTTTGTTTTTTGTTGTTTCCCTTACCTTTTTGTCTTTCTTTTAGGTTAGTTATTTTGTTTGTATTTTCTTCTAATTCACCTAAAGTTGTTGAAAATGTGCTGTATAAGTAAAATTACCTTTACCTATTACTGTAAGTATTTTCTGTACCACAATCTGGATGCTTCTATGTCACCTTATGAAACTGCATATTCATAGACATATTGACTGATAATGTTGATGTTCTGATGTGTCCAATATTTTTTTACAATAGATGCCAAATATACCCTCTAAAACTGAATATGTTATTGTCTTTTTATTTGCTTACAGGGGTTATACTGGAAAGAAACTACAGGACAATGTGCAGTGTGAGATCTTCCAAACTATTTATGAGGAAGCCATGGAGGCCTACTCTGACGAGATTGTCCACCAGTTACCAAGTAACACCCCAGAGGACCTTGAGAAAAACCTCCAGCAATTAATTCAGTGGACTGAGCAATGGATAAAGGATCATAACTAAAACCCGGAGTTCACTTTTTTTTTGAAGAATAAATGTATTTCTACCAAATAAATGAGCATTTATTTTAGTAGACTTCCATTAATAGAATTTGAAGGTATTTTGAATTTTTTTCTTTTTCTATCATAAAATCATAGGATTTTTTAAAAGTTGAATGTCTATCCCAATGGACATCAGGAATTTGTGTATGTCATATAAAACCTAAATATTCAGTGCTGCCATGCAAAGAAGAAGCATGTATGAGCATTTTATATCCAGTTAATGATTTTATGTTATTTAATTTTTTCAATGATGGAGTATAAACTCACAGCTTTTCTTGAACTGATCGTACATTCAGAGATATCTGATCTTGAGTGCTTGGATATAGGAAATAAGCCATGTGAGAACAGGAATTAGATGGTAAATTGAGAAGTAAAGCAGTCGTAGTTTTTCAAAGCGTTTCCTCCAGAGGTGTCCAAGCTATACAATGGTGGTGTTGTCCAGCTAGATAAAATTGTTAGTCTGTACCTCAAAAATCTGGGAAAAAAGTCAATAGCCACCAGATACAAGAAGCCATAATACACAGAAAAAACACACTTCTACTGTAACACATGTAAAATACAGTTGTGTTTTGTGCCACACTGAAATTGCTTTAAGGGTGTTCATCAAAAATGAGAGATTACATGGAAATACCCAGCAAGCTGATGCTTTGTCAACGGTTTGGTAACTATAGCCTGTTTACATTACAAACGATGCATTTGAAATTTCAATGACACATTACTGAAGTCAAAACTACATTTTGTATTATATATTCTCTATTCAGACATGCACACTGATTAAAAAAAGCACACATCCAGTTGAGTTCATGCCTAATTAGATATTACATGAAACTCTATGGGAAAAGTATAGAAGTTATCAAGACATTCTACACTCATTTAGTCCAGAAAAACATTAAAACATGAGATTAGGCCCGAGCAGCAAAGCGCTGCGAAAGCCTGTTGTAATCGCTCTGTTTATTATTATGCTTCCTCCAAATTAATTGGCTTTTTGGAGGCTTTAACATATTCAAAAACTCACCAAACTTGGCGGACTCATCAAGTTTGCATGAAAATTACATATTTTTAAGTTGCAAAAATCGCACAAGAAACAGCTCCACAGCACCACCTGGCAACTTTTGAAACACCCTCTACATTAACCTTACTTCATTCTAGAGACATGAAACTTGGTACATTTGTAGGAAGTTGGGCATTTTGGTTCCAAGTTTCAAGCCGATGTCATTCAAGCCCTGCCCCTCAGAACAGGAAGTGACTTTTTTTTACTTGGAAAGCTCCATCTCTGACCTCATTCAACTAATCAATATGATCTTGAGTCAGAAGACAGATAACTAGTTGGGCTCACTTGCTTTAATGGGCAAAACGTTTTCGGTGGAGGGTGTGGCCACTGTGGCACGGCGAAGTTACAGATGACACGTTGCCATTGTTAGGCTCTAATTGGGAAGATGTATGCCCGCCGAGACGGGAAAGATCGAAGTGTGGGAAGACGTGTGCCCGCCGAGATGGGCGGGCACACACCTTCAGAACAGCCAATGGGACCAAAGTGGCTTGTTGGTGTGTAGATTCGGCTGCTTGTGAACATGGACAGGTATATATGGAGCTACCCAACTCCACCTTCTCAGCACAGCCATATGGGTGAAAAAGGAACATTGTCAGAACATCTAAAAGGACCAAGTGGGCTCGTTGATGAGGAAATTGACAAGCCCGTGTTGCGAACAGAGCCAGAAAGACATGGAACACGCCTAGGCCCACTGTGTTTGTGGAGTTCGACAACACGCTTGCCTGCATGGATCCTGTCATATCAAATTATGCGTGCCAACATGGGTTCAAGGTAAGTTTCCAGAATTCATGGGGCTCATCCCATTTTGAATAGGTAAGCTGTATCGCTTGTTAGTCTCGAGGTATGATTGCTTGTGAACATAGACTGTCCTCAACTTTTTATTGTTGTCATTGCTATTTCAGGACCACCTGCACAAGAATAATTCAGCTAGAAACGAAAGATCAAGAAGCCACTTCCCAAGTGATTCCTGGAAGACTGAGGAAAGCTGGAGTATGTTCCCCTAAGGCAGGGATGTCCAAAGTCGGTCCTCGAGGGCCGGCATCCTGCGTATTTTAGGTTTTAAACACCTGGATCAAATGATGGCTCAGTGGAGTCAGGTTCTACATAGTTTAGTTAATGACATTATAATTTTTACTCAGCTGTGTTGAAGTAGAGACTGCTGTGGATAGGTGTAGCGCGGGATTATGTGGTGTTATCAGTGATTTTAGATCACTGGTTGCTCACCTGGTAATTTTAGTGAGTAGGTGATGGGGGAGGTCTACTTTTTGCTGACCGCTTGAGCTTGTATGTTTTTCATCTTTGATCATCGTTTAACCCGATGGATCCGATTTATGCTGCTTTGGACACTGTTCAGCCTTGGATATTGACAGTATTTACAAAAATAAAATCATTTTAACTGCAGCCTGGATTTACGTTTCCATCAGCTAGCGCGTCAACAACTACTCCCCTATTCAGCCGCTTCGCGACTTTGTTTGACAGTTGCTAATAGAGATGTCTAAAAGCTGCAGGACACTGGCCCTTGAGGCCTGCAGTTGTCCACCCCAGGTCTAGAGGTACAAGTGCTTGTGAACATGGACAGCCCTTCTTTACACACTAAGAGCCATTACTACCTCTGTTTTTACAGTCCTTAAAATTGTTCTTAACCACAGGCTTGTGATTATGCTGGAGATGACAGCATAGGACCTAACAGGTAGCTAAACAATGTTTGACAATGAAGGGACCAACGTTGGGTTGGTAGTCTAGAGCAGGGGTGGGCTCTAGACTAACTATTAATAAAGTTCATATATTTTTCTTGTTAAGTTTATAAATTAGAAATGGGTAAAATGTGTTAGAATGGCATTTTTATTGAACAACAACGAAAAGCAAAGATGAGAGACCCAGGACCAGTCCAGGAACAGTTCAACATCGGTCAAGCAGCAGTCCTCTAACAATCCAGTAGTGATCCAGGAAGAGGGTGGAGTTAGAATCTAACCTTCCAGGTTGAAGGTTGGGAATGCATTGGCCATCCTGCCTTTCGGCAGCCTGTCCTCAACAAAAATAAAAAGTCAGACACAACTTAGACTTAAATAAAATTGATTTAAGTTAGTTTACGCACCCACTGTATTTTCTTTCCCTTACTTCCTACTAATTGTTTTTTTTTTCTCCTGGAGAAGAAGGGAGGTGCCATCCGAACCGGAGGACCTCCTGGGCCCAGTCCCTGACAGGAACGTTTTCGCTGGAATAAAGTCCAGTCCTCATCCATGTTTGTTCAGTATTTTGTTTGTGTGTTGTTGTTTATATAGTATGAAATGTTTTTTGTTACATATTTGTAGGTTTATGCTTAGTGTAAACAAATAAATACACAACTAAAGGAGGGTTTCTGAATTAGAAAAAATACTTAAAAATAAAAGAAAAAGAAAAAACAAAGGGAGTATTTCTCCCACAGTTTTCATGGTTTTTAGAAACAACTTGTCTGCCAGCACAATTTTATCACCTCAGGGTCATTTAGTGGCTCCACACTCTCAAAAATGTACCTTTGTTAAATTGAAAGCTGCTATGATTATAGAGTTTACATTTCAATGAAGCTGAATGAGAACTTGCATGTGAGAAATGAATCTGTTTGCAGGTGAATATAGTGAAAAATCATGACTTGCTCTACACGTTCTTTTAGATTCTTTTGACAAGAAGGGGAAACAACAATAAAAGAAAATATAAATGTTAATTGTTTATTTTTTTGTGATTTTCTGCTTTTGTGTTTTTTTTAAAGACATTTTTTTTTCTTTATTTTAACCCTTATTCACAGCCGCGAACCTCCAGCCCAGAACCCGTCAGCAGTGGTACAAACCACCTGGTAGTAACGTTCAGGTGAAGCAGAGAGCAAACAGTGAGCAGGTGGTACCGGGGCTTTGAGGTGTGTCGCGGTGACAGTCGCTGTACCGTTTCTTTACATCAGGATGTCTGATATAAAGACAGACATTCTTTATATCTGTCGGTGGGACCAACAAAGGCTTCCTGTAGGGAACTGAGGCCTCATGCATAAAGCGTGCGCACAAAAATTGTGCGGTGCCATATTTTATGCACGACATGTATAAAAATTAACTTTGCGGCAAGGTTTGCGTAAATATACTCACTTTTTCCCTGGCCTGAAAATGTGCAGCAG
>CAEGAE010036599.1:0-20814 GCA_903067095.1 Girardinus metallicus
GAAGAGGCGGGGCATCATTTGGAGATCAGATCGCGCATGCGTTGATACGACAATGACGTCAGCTTCAAGTTGGATATTAGCTTCAAGTTGGTGTAAGCGGCATTTAGCTCAAGGCTAATCCAATTTATGAACGCTAATTTCAGCCAGCCGTTCTCTACCACTCCCTCCTCAAGCGCTCGGTGGTTCACTTAGGGCTTATTCCGGCGTTAAAGCTAGAGTAAGCGGCCTTAGAACTGGCGTTATAACCGGCGTTAAAGCCGGAGTTAGAGCTAACTCCGGCTCTAACTCAGGCGTTAGAGCCGGAGTTAGCGGCCTTAGCACCGGCGTTAGAGCAGGAGTTAGAGGCCTTAGAACGGGAATAAGCCTAGGTGAACCTCCGAGGAGGGAGCAGCAGAGAACGGCTGGCCGAAATTAGCGTTCATAAATCGGATCAACCTTGAGATAAACGCCGGTAACACCGGCATCAGAGCCATAAGTGAACCTCCGAGCGCTTGAGGAGGAAGCGGAGCTAACGCCGGAGTAAGGCGTTAGAGCCGGCTCTAGCGCCGGTTCTAAGGCCGCTTACTCCAGCTCTAACCCCGGAGTAAGCCCTAAGTGAACCTCTGAGCGCTTGAGGAGGGAGCGGGAGAGAACGGATGGCCGAAATTAGCGTTCATAAATCGGATTGCTTACACCGTGGAGCTCCAGTATTCAGGATTAAGCTGACGTCATTGTCGCATCATCGCATGCGCGATCTGATCTCCAAATGATGCCCCGCCTCTTCCGTGACATCACTCTCACGTGCAAACATTGAGTCCTTCTCACACATACAAAAGGTGAGTCTATATTTTATTAGTTTATATGTGCAATCTTAGTCTTTTATGTATGCGTGTGAGAAAAAAAATTGTATGCATGTGTGATATTTTATTAGTGTGTATGCACAATTTTAATATTTTGTGTGTGAAGAGAGAAAAATTGTATATGTGTGTGATATTTAAATAGTATCTGTGCAATTTTAATATATTGCACATATATTAGTTTTTAGTAGTGTGTGAGAGACAAAACATAGATTTTGTCCTAAACGGCCCCTCCGTCCCCTGGTCTGTTTCCTCCCCTCCTCCCGTTCATTCGTCTCTAATCTATCCTCCGCTCCAGGCGACATTTCCCGTATTCCCAAACAGGTATGGGGCAATATATTAAACTCACTGAAGATGAAAACATAAAAAATTGGAGTCTAGACATTTTTTATAAGCATATTTGTGATCCTGCCTCTTTATTCTTCAGGCTAACTTAGAAAGTGAGCTATTATTGTTACAGGTTAATTTTCTAAACTGCAAAAAAGTAGCTAGTAGAGAAGCTCAAATATGAAAAATTGGACTGATATTGATATCCGATAGTAACACCAGTGTTATGCCAGATTTACCAATAGTTTATTTTATCAAATTTTTTATGCGATTACTTGATTAATTGTAAGAATAATCGGTAGATTACTCGATTACTAAAATATTTGTTTACAACAGCCCTATTTTCCACACAATAATCCCTTAAACTAACACTATATTAAGCAGGTGTTTTAATACATTTTTTGTGTTAGTTTGTTAAAAAGAAGAGCAGGAATAATTGAGGCTTTTGTGTTTCAAATAAAAATGATTAAACTGTTACATGTATTTGTATTTAGGTTTTTTTGTGTAAATATGGTGACACTTAAAACTTCAGATTTTCTTTTTTTCTGGAGCAACTTCAAATTTACTTTTTTTTTTTTATTCTTGCTTAAATAGAATAAATATGTTACAGGTCTTGTTTATTGGCTGTAAAGATGAAGTTGATGCCCATTTAGCTTAGTAACAGTGGCTCCACTGCCTTATTTTTACAAGACAAACATAAAACATGGATGCAGACTTTATGATGCGTCAGGCCAGCAGGGAACATTTCTGTCTCAGATATTCTGCAGCAAAACACTTTCATTTACCTGCCGCGCCTCGGGCGTTTATCCAGCTTTGTTTGTGTGTTGTCTATGCGAGTTTGAATTAAAGATGCAATAACTTCAAGTTATTTGGTAGTAAAAAACGACTGGAAAATCTTACATCACTGGCTGCTGCAGCTCAGTGGAGAAGCAATTTTTTTTTTTTTTCCTGGCCTAACTCCCACTTTCGCTTCTTTAAGGCGGCTGAACAACGCAGACATCGAGCGAGTTGCCCCGCTGGAGGAAGGAGCCATGCCGTACCACCTAGCTGAGACTCAGAGACAGGTATCCTGAGTGACTTCTCTAATACTCCTCGCATCCTTCTCCAACTGGCTTTCATCAAAGCCTTTTCCTCTTCTCTATCTCCGCTTCCCTCTCAGAAAAGGGAGCGAAGAAAGGCAGCATGTTCAGGCTCTGAATTAGCAGAGAGCCCGTGTTTTTCTTCCCTTGTGAAGTGCATTTCTTAAACTCCCAGATAAAAGTACACCAATTATAGTCACAGAAGAGGAATGGATTGTTGCGTTGCGGCTCTCCATGAAAGGCTCTTCCTATTTTATTCAGTGCGGCTGCACATACGCATCAGCTGCAATCACACATCTGAGGCGCTAATAAGAGGCTTTTATCACCGTGGGGCTTGAGAAGTTTTAGAAGCCTTTAGCGAAGTCTGCTAATGGCAGGAGGGGAGTGGGAGGCAAGGTGGATGTGGGAGAACAAAATAGTTCCTGCCTCCACCGGATAACACAGCTCTGTGTCAGAGCTTTCAGACCACTCGTGCTCCCGAGACTCGTGCTCAGAGGTCTGGAATTTGACTCCTTCTGGGGAGGCGGGCGGGGGGGGTGAGCTGTGATTCTCAAGCCTGCTCTTTAGTGGAAGTAGACTAATTGTTTAAAGCCTTTGATCAAGACCTCGATCTTGTTAGCATTCGGCCTTCAGTGGAAGCATCTGGGAAGAGGAAAAGAGCGATCTGCTTTGCTCCCTTAATGTCTAGTCTGGGGGAAGTTACTCACACACCCCCAAACTGCGCACACTCGTAGTTTAAAAAACATGTACACCTCTTGAAGTTTTTCCCATAATTTCAAGTTACAACCACAAACTCTAGTATATTTTGCAAAGAATAAATGTGAATTGTGTATCCTCCAGTCAACTTTGGCCATCCTCCCTATCCATTGTAAAGAGACGCATACCTACAGTCTAATGCTACTATCACCGTGTTTCACAGTCGGGAAGGTATCTTCAGGCTGATATTCAGGATATCTGATATTCAGGGTGATGTTCAATACAGGGTGTATTGTATATAGGCCAAAAAGTTCAGTTTTATTCACATTTTTACTCTCTCACCTACATAACAAGAAAATCCTACAAACTGACTTTTTATGACTTTCTTCTTTCTACTCTTTGCCAACCGCCAAATTTGTAGAGCAATTAACGAATAGATGTCCAGTCCCTCCTGAGGTGTGGATCTATGCAGCTCCTCCAGAGATACTACGTCCATATCTTGGCTACTTCTCTGATTATTTTTTTTATTTCACCTTTATTCATATATTGGTAAATCTTGTTGAGACACAAGGTCTTATTTTCAAGAGCGACCTGTTTTAAGTGTACATGCATACAAACTAAAAAATACTAGTTATTTCAGTTCATAAAATCAGTTAACTGAGAAAGAATAACAACGAAGGAAAATAAAAGATTGTAGAATTAAAGCAAGAAGCACAGGGACACCCATTCATGCATTAAAATACATTTAAAACCCTTCAGTTCAGTGAAGCTGCACAGCTTGTTGCAGTTTGTTCCAAGTAGAAGGAGCCATGAAAGAAAATGCAGTTTTTCCAAGCTCCAAAATGAAACATATGTGGAAAACTCCGCTACAGGTCCACACAGTCACCCAGAGCTAATCTGTCTCTGACATTTAATACCGACTGCCGGTAAATCAGACTGTACATGAAATGTCCACATTCCATCTCCATAACATTTTTCTTTCCGCAATGTATCCGTTTCACTGTGGCTTGATAGCCCGCCGATTCATGATTAGCGCTGTGATCCAGCCTCCATCTTTCTCCAGATCCATTTGACCGCCGGTGTCTCTTTCCTCCCATACAGCACGCTCACGAAACGTCTCGGCCCGTCTGGCTCCAGGCTGCAGAGTCCGCCTACAGGTTTACCCTGGGCTCAATCGCCGGAGGTGAGTGACATGTCTACAGCAGAGGCCCCCGGCCCGCCCGAGGGGTAACCTTAGCCGCCCCGACTGGTGCAACTGAGGCCCCGGGGCCGGCCATTGTGTTTCAGGGGAGAGGGGCTGTGATGTGAGGCTCCGGCATTGTGCTGCCGTGCCACCGGTGGCTCCAGGCTGTCTTTGGAGACGGAGCTTTGGAATGACACAAATCTTCCGGAACCGCACTCCCTGGAATCTCCCTCTCTAATTACACTGGAGGGAGCAGAAACAAGGAACCACTGACATAACCGACCCACAGACAGGAGCTCACTCCGACTCTGTGAGTGTGTGAGTCCACGTCGTCGTCACTCAGCAGTGGCCGATTAAGACGGGCCCGAGCGAGATGTCTGTCACGAGACGTAACGGTGAAACTGCAATTTCTTTGTTGCAATGAGTTTTTTCTCACCTTTTAGGTTCTTTGGATGATTAAGAACAATCGGTACACCAACCACCGATGTCAGACAAGATGTAGCATGTGCAGCTGAGAGGAGGGATTTAGTGCAGCTCAGCATCACTCTAGGTTACAGAAACCAGTCATTTTGGGTTCTTAAAGATGCATTTGAGCTGCTCATGTTGTTGAGGCTGTGAGGATGAGAAGACAACAGCTTAATAAAGAGATAACAAAAATGCATTGTTGGATGTATTTTAACAGGTTGCATCTCTGCAACTCTGTGTGGATGACACTTTAACATGACATTTTATTAATAAAATACCTTAGAAAGACAACCAAGGTTGACCAAAGTGCTTAAGAGCAACATAAAAACAAACAAATAAATACATAATGGACAATTATTGTATATGATAAATCTGAATTATTGATGGTAGAAACTGACAGCATGGCTGGGATTGTTACTTTTACTCATTTTCTCCACTGTTTATTTTTAGGACTAGTATTTGCATTTGTGGGGTTTTTATAATAACCAATCTAAACACATAAATGAGTTCATATGAACTTTTTATTGTCACTTTTATTGTCACAATAAATGGAACATATATTGTGATAATATTTCAAGTCTATGTTGCCACCCCCAGTGGAAACAACCCAGGCATTCAGAAGCTCTGTCACCTCTCGATTTGAATCCTGTTTTTTTGATAATTCAAAAAACATGTCAGCAAATGTTTACACCCTAGAAAAAGATTCATGTAAGGACTCTGCTTGGGCCACTTCAAGATATTAATATTATTTCCAGTCAGAAATAAACCTATTGTTCAAATTAAAAGATAACTTTAAACCCAGGTCTGGTCTTGGTATTAATAATTGTGTGGGGTGGAAGTCAGTTCTCTAAAAGAAACATGAAAAAGTAAGATTTGCAAAGTGAGTGTTTGGAGTGGCCATCACAAAACTCTGATCTCAGTCCTTTATGAACTCATCTGAAAAGGTGTGTGTGAGTGAGGGCGGCCTACAAACCTGACCCAGTTCCACCAGTTCTGTCAGGAGTAATGGGTCAGAACTCCAATAAACTATTGAGGGGGGGGGGGTTGTGGAAAGAAACCCAAAATGTTTGACACAAATTATACAGGTCAAAGACAATGCTACCAAATATGGAGGAACGTATACAAACCTCTAATTTTTAATAAATTAATAACAAATCTTTGACGGTCTTTCAATTCTGTGACATTTAGCAATTGAAAAAGAAGCGGTCAATCTAAATGACCCGAAAAGGAGAAGTTTTGTTTGATTTTTAACTCGTCTTAACAAGTTTCACTCCTTCAAAAGTGCAGATTTTCTACTTTTCTTCATTAAATTAGCCAAAAAATTGATTCGTTATCCTACAGTTCAAAGATAAAATATAAATCTCCTTTAGTATTGCAGCTCTCTTTTAACCTATGCAATTCTCTACTGTTTTTGGCATCAGCATTGACTGCTTGTTTGCTCTGCAGCCACCGGCGCCACCGCCGTGTACCCCATCGACCTGGTGAAGACTCGGATGCAGAACCAGCGCTCCACGGGTTCCTTCGTAGGAGAGCTGATGTACAAGAACAGCTTCGACTGTGCGAAGAAAGTGCTGCGTTACGAGGGCTTCTTTGGATTTTACAGAGGTCATTACATTTCCATATATTTTAATTTTTTTAACAACACGTGCATGTTGATTGTGCAACGTGGCCCACATGATGGGAAAGTATCAGGGAGCTAATGTCAGGAGCATGGTTTTCTAATTGATCCCAGAATCCTTTGCCCTCTGTGTTCAGCAGCAGCCAGGGGTTTTCATTATCTCTGTACCTGGGAGAGTTCCCTGAGCGAAAATGACCAGCAGTATTCATGTACCGTCTGATCTGCCTCTGTCGGAGTGCTGATAATAGTGCTGAAGGCTTCTGATATTGAAGCCCTTCACCCCTGGGGCTCTGCTGCTCGCAAGGGAAGTCAAGACTGCCATCTACAGCTGCCTCCATCGCTGCAGCGACTCATTTCTCCCTCTTGTTCACGTTAAGAGGCCGATCGACTCGGAGACAGACACGCTCGGCTGTTTTCTGGCCGCATACCAGCAGCGGTCACTCAGCAGCTCCTTCAGAAGTTTATCTGGTTTGATGAAGGACAGGCGCTGAAACAGTATGGCGGCTATCGCCACTGTAGCACCCAGACCCCCAGGCTCCCCCTCTTAATCTTGTCCATGGCCACACAGCTCTCTCTGTTCCCCACCAATAGCTGGATCAACGGATCCTATATTCAGGAGCAGTCATTTCTGGACTTTTGTCCGGTTTCAATGGGACCTTTTGTGTGTCGATGCATCACATGTATCAGCGACTATCTGCAAATATTTACAGGTTTGTTTTAGGCTCCCAAGAACCCTCCTGGTCGCATTGTTCTGGCTGTCAGCGGATGTATTCATACAGCCAAGATAAAAATGAGCACTCATCTTAAGGCAAACTTTGAGTCTCATATGCTACCTATGAATAATATTTTGCAGGTCTCCTCCCGCAGCTCATCGGCGTCGCCCCGGAGAAAGCTATCAAACTCACGGTAAGTCATTCCACCACGTAGCTGGAGAAAAAAAAAGTTGATATGAATGAGTCTCTGAATGAAAGAATCTGAGCAATCTAAGATGTGGCTGCAGCTCATGTAAAATTTGCTGTCTTGCTTTAAAGATCGACTCTCATTTGACTCATTTTTTCCCCTGAATATTTTCCCTTTTTGTTTTGTTTTCCCAGATGAATGATTTCGTCAGAGACAAGTTCACCACACAAGATAATACCATCCCTCTTCTGGCAGAGATTCTTGCTGGTGGATCTGTAAGTGTTAAATTATGTCCTTAAATGAACCAAAAACTAAGAGCGGAGTTTATTTCATTTATGTAGCATCATTTCCTTTTACAGTTGCTCCCAAAGGTCTTCACATCCCTGTTAAAACGACAGGCTTTTGTAATGTAAACAATGAAACCATGATGAACCACTTAAAACCTTCTTCACCTTTAATGTGACATTTATCCTGCACAGTTCAACTAGAAAACAAACAAAAAGCTGAACCGTAAGAGTGCACACCTTTACACACACTTAAATTACATGAACCCTCAATTCAGTCCCGAGTAAAATGCAGTGCAGTCAGCTAGTAAAAATAGTAAAAATCTGCTAACAGATAATGACTTTGCAGCAATCCATCATCCTGAACAAGCTTGTGGCGACAGTGGAAAAGAACAAATCCCCTTTAACAAGAAAAAAGCTCCAGCAGAACCAGGCTTGGTACGAGCGATAAAAGACAGAGAACCAGAGAACCGGGAATACTTTCCATATCAGTTGTGTCCAAACGTTTTTGTGCCAGAAATGGTTAAAAATACTCAAACGTCACAGAAACAGAGGTTTCAGTTTTAGTAGAAGTATGTTTGTGCTCCTGTTTACCAGGACACACTTATTGATGTTTTGCCTTTATAAACAAATATGCCTTCATTTAGCTCAGATGTTGTGACTTAACCTATCAAAAGCTTACAAATCCATGACATCATAATTCCATCTTTCCTGATTGGTTTTAGGCATACAATTAAAAAATACTGTTCTTTAAATGAAGAGTATTAAAAAATATGAAAAAAATATATAGAAAAGACGATTTTCTCGTGTTATAAGTGAAAGAATCTGCCTGTGGAACTAAAACATTTTAATCAATATTCAAGAATTATTGACTTAAACCAAGCTCCTGTGACTTGCTGAAAAGTTACTTTTAATTTAGTTTTGTCTTATTTCAAGCGTACTAAGATATTTGAACTAGAATCTAGACAAAAATACAGTAAACTTATGAATTTGAAGGCAATGAACTGAAAGATTTTAGCCTATCAATATAGAATAAATATCAGGTTCAAAATTTATAAACACCCTAGCTTGTATGTTGTTAGTTACCATCAAGTTTAGTCACTTTCAAACACTTTCTGTAGACATCTTCAAGACTCTGGTTGAATATTCAGTCAGATATTATTGGCAATATTGATCAAGTGTATTTAAACTTGCTGGTTTCTCTGCTTAAGAGGCAGATTTAACCACAGTCTCTTCATTTTCAAAGGCCCTCAGGGCCATTCTAGAAGGATGATATCTGCCCAATGTATTAATTCAGAGATACATTTTTTATGTTTGGGGAAAAAGTTATTCTGCAGCAACAACCATACATGTTTAAGCATTTAAAATAGTTTAGGAGGGCCTCCTTATTCATACCAAACTGTCCCACATCATGATACTGCCACCAGCATGCTTGACAGTGTGTGTAGTGTTAAGTTTGAAAGCCTCACTTTGACTCCTTAAAATATGCGAAAGATCATTCATCCATCCAGCCATAACACCCTTGTCCCTAGTGGGGTCGGGAGGGCTGCTAGTGCCTATCACCAGCTAACGTTCCGGGAAGCGGTGTACACCCTGGACAGGTCGCCAGTCTGTCGCAGGGCAGCAAAAGATCATATAAATGGCAATCATATGTACTGGAAAAAAAAAAAAAAAAAATATATATATATATATATATATATATATATATGTATCTGGCTGTGTGTTGGTTGTTGTTTGTGTAAAATCTAAAGTGAAGAAGCAAATATTTCCTCATCACTGGAGCTTTGTTCATTTTGGATGTGCAACTGCGAGAAAATAGACTTAGACTAAATAAAATGTTATTTATTTAGAGTTTTTGTTTTCATCCATCTACCATTATCAGCCTGTTTTGTCTTCTGACTCCTTTGAATCTTAAATCCTACACAAACAGCACAAGCAGCTCTGTAGCGTGTTCTGAGAGCAGCGTTGGATTAAAGATGTAATTCCTTCACTCAGAGTAGATATGAGAGAGGCTGAAAGAATGAAGGCCTGCAGGTTGGACTCAGAGGAGCGGGGTCTTTGAGGTTGCGACCCCTGTCAGAGTGTAATTGGAGGAAGAGGCCCTGGAGGGTTCTGGATGAAGCAGGGTCTAGCTCAGCATGATTGAGTTTGACAATGGGGTCCAAACCTGCGGCGCAGGTCCCGGCGCAGGTCTTCATGGTGGACAACCAGGGTGTCCCATCGCTCGGTTGTTGCGAAACAGACGTTTGAGTATCTTTAATCGGCTCTGAGGGGTCCCTGTTAATTGTCCCACATACACACACAAACACGCACACACACACTCATGAAAGTTTAAATTCAGTTTAATCTGATAACTCGCTGAATTATCACTGCAGTAGATGAAAGACAGGAGATGAGTGCATCAATCTCCAGAGCAGCGGATATTCCCCCCTCCACTTTGAAAACAAGCTTTTTTTAGCTCGGATGTTTACAGATAAGACCCCTGCCCTGAATGTCAGCGGCAGCCATCCTGGGGCCTGATTAGATTTGGGGAGGGTGATAAATGTGCCAGAGTCAGAGGGTGCCATGCCTCCAGGGCACCGCTTTCCTGGACTGTCCTGGTGATTCAGCGCTCTCCCCTGGGAATAGGGGTTGAATTGGGGAAGTGTGCGGGGCGAGGCCGGGCCGGGCCGCTCACCCTGCCACAGGAGGCGCCTGGAGGGGAGGCGGCGGGGCCAGAGGGCCGCTGCCAGGGTCACAGCCTCCCAACCATGAGCCAGTGGCTTCTCCTGCTCCGCTCTGACCCCGGTTGTTCCCCCATCAATGCTGGCTTTTTCCTCCTCCTGTCAAGGCCGTTCAGAAAACAGGGTGAAAATAAAGCAACTTTTGTGCTTAAGTTTACTGAGATGATTTAAAAATTCCCATAAGGGGGGAAGATGCTTACACACCATCTCCGTTCTCACCCAGAGTTCACCCCACAGGGGTTGGAGGGACAAAACCCACTCAAGAAATATTTGCGTGTAAACAGCTTACCGTCAGCTTTTCATATTTGTATGTGTGCTGCACTCTGTAGGCTGGAGCATCACAGGTGATTTTCACCAACCCACTGGAGATTGTGAAGATCCGCCTGCAGGTGGCTGGAGAGATCACCAC
This sequence comes from Girardinus metallicus, assembly GCA_903067095.1. Lineage (NCBI taxonomy): Eukaryota > Metazoa > Chordata > Actinopteri > Cyprinodontiformes > Poeciliidae > Girardinus > Girardinus metallicus. The sequence goes on from CAEGAE010036599.1 coordinate 10,521, forward strand.
GGGCCCCAGGGTCAGCGCTCTGAACGTCATCAGGGACCTCGGCTTCCTCGGCCTTTACAAGGTGGGTCAGCTCCGCAGGATCCACAGCACAGCCGGGGCAGAAGCACCTGACCAACAATATGCGCTTTCTGTTTACTTTACTGCCTAAAATAGGGTTTCTTCACTTGTTCTTGCTTAAATTTCTAAATGTTTCACACAGTTTTTGGGTCTTATCTGTTATCCTATTCAAACAAATTCTCATAAATTTTCTTGAAGTTGTTCAACATTATTATCTTTCCACCTGAACTTTAAAAGAATAATGACCAGCCAACACACCAGGAATCCAGGGGAGACATGAGTGTGTCCATTTTTTTATGTGTCACTCATATTATTATTATTATTATTATTATTGTTGGAAAATATTAAATGGGGAACATTCTGAAAACATTAACATGCTAAAATACTCAACTTGTGAAGACTTTATGCATAGCAGAGACAGTCTGCCGCCTAAACTTAAATGGATTTTATAAATCATATCAACACCAAGTAAGAGTTATCTATGAAATAGAAAAAACTTAGTTATGCACATTTTTAGACGTTCTTTCAGTCCACCTGAGTCGATACACAAATGCTGACTTTTCTGACGACTGTTCCATAGTTTGTCCTTAGTTGGAATGGATGGAGAGCTTCTGTGAACAATTGATTTTCAATTCTATCCATCACTTAGGTCTGAACTTTAACTAGGCTCATCCGCTATAGAAAAAGCTCATTTATTTGATAACAACTAGAAAAGTTTGATGCTTGATTTATTCAAATAAATTCAAACCTCATTTGAAGATACATTAAGAATGAGATGATTGAAAATGCATTACTTCTCAATGTTCATCAAATGAAAGAAACAAAAACCTGGTAAACAGTCAAATTACTTTCGTCTTTAAGTTTTTTGCGGATGAAACACTTCTCCATTTGAAGAAGCAGCCGTACGTCTACGTCGACAAAATTTTGATGAAAAACAGAAACCTGAACATCAGACATTGATCCGCCTGCAGGATCAATGTCTGATGTTGCTGCAGCCAACAAGTAACAGCAAATTGGGGAGGGATTGTGCTTCACTCCTGCTCCCCTCCAAATCCGTGTGGCTTTACTTACTGCTTGTGACTTTTTTTTTTTTGAGTTGGCTTCCTCTTGGTAAGAGAGCACACTGCAGTCCGTGATGGATCTGTCTCCGGAGGCCCGGTGCTTCAGCTCTCCCTGGAGCCCTTATGCTCCATCATCAATACTAAAGCCCCTCTGCAGGCTGAATAAATCAGCTCCCCCAGCCTTTTAATCCCTGCAGACGAACCAGCTTTACCTCTCTGCTCATTCATCAATCTCTGAGCTGATGTATTTGTTTATAAAGTGTTCTCTTTTTTTTTATTTTTTATTCTTGATAGGGAGCCAAAGCTTGCTTCCTGCGTGACATCCCCTTCTCCGCCATCTACTTCCCGGTTTATGCCCACACCAAGGAAAAGTTGGCGGACGAAGACGGAAGGCTGGGCCCGCTGCAGCTGCTTACTGCCGGGGCTATAGCAGGTAACAAACATCTGGGAAGACAGCGCCGTGTTGTTTCATAAATGAACGTGTCACATTACCTGCTCGGAATAAAAAAAACCCCCAAAAACCAAAAAGAAAGCATGTTGGTTTCCTTCCTGTTGTTTCTCTCATCAATAGACTGACTATGTTGTGATAGTTTTCTTCCCATCGCACCGTGAAGGTATAGCCATTTTGGTCTCTGTGTGACTCCACCTATGCATACCCAAACTGCTTCATTATGTCTTTGTGTGGCAAACAAGGCGTACCGGCGGCGTCGCTGGTGACCCCTGCCGATGTCATCAAAACCAGGCTGCAGGTGGCAGCTCGAGCGGGCCAGACGACGTACGACGGAGTCATCGACTGCTTCAGGAAGATTCTCAGAGAGGAGGGGTTCAGTGCATTTTGGAAGGGCGCAGGAGGTAAGACACGCCTGCATCCATCGTTCTCTATTGACTACAGACGAGAGAAACTGACCTCAGGTGCACTTCTGCCTTCCATTAGCTCGTGTCTTCAGATCGTCGCCGCAGTTTGGTGTGACCCTGGTGACCTACGAGCTGCTGCAGAGATTCTTCTACGTTGACTTTGGGGGACAGTAAGTACTTTGGGTGTAAAAAATGAGAACAAACACTTGCTCAATTTCATGCACATCTCGACAATGTCTTGGGGAAAAAAATATTCATGTAATTTTCCATCAGCTTCAGAAATTACCTAATTGTGATGGAGGTCCAGCTTTTTTCTGGAGGCCTCAGATGTTTGTTAGAGATCATTAGTGAACAAACCTGAACGGTCAGAGAGGAACATGTGAAGTTTAAAGGGGCGTATTATGTATCTTCCAGGCACATGTGTCATTTTGTGGCACAATCAAGTATCTATGACACCATTGGTTGTAATAAAAATGCTGTACGTATTTGCCTTGAAATTGGTCCTCTGTCTCTTTAAGTAGCTCTTGCTGTTTCAGACTTCACGCCTTCAGGAAGTCATCACAGCAACATTCCTCTATCGAGTTAACATTTTTACCAATGTTTCACTGAGAAGTAGAGGGAACGATCAGCAGAGGTGCAATTCCACCAGCTGTTTGCTAATTGTTGCTGGCTAGTCTGACGGAGCTGACTCTTGGAGCGAGGTGCTCTGTGATGTGGAAGCTATGCTTGAAAACTGCATCTCTGAAGAGGAACTGTGTGGAAAAGGCGGTGGTTGGTGAGAGCAGATATTCAGGCACCCCCAAACGGTTGCCATGGGAGATTAAAGGATTTCTGAAACAAACAAACATGCAATTCCAGAGAAGTAGTCCAGACATCCAGGGTAAATCTGGAGGAGCTGAATCACCTCTGTAAATCTGGAGGAGCTGGCGTACATTTGCTGAATGCAAATGTACGCCACACTTTTCAGTTTCAGTCACACTTATACAACACTGTCTGCTGTTCGCTCATAAAAAATCTCATTAAGGTTAACATGAAATGAGGAGAAGCTTGTTGGGAATGACAGAAGATACAGCTGGAACCAGCAGTCTGTTCATGAACTGAACTTCTTCCCCGATTACAACAGCTTAAAACACGTTTGATAAAGTCTGGTTGGGACATGCAGTGTTTTAATTAAGATTATCATCATGATATCAACTTTTCCGTGTGCATGAGAGAATAAGCTCCCTTGGGAGAGATCGGTTTCGCTGGATCTGAACCAAGCATCAATGATAGAGCCGTTCATTCACTAAGTGTCTCTCTTTCTCCAGTCGTCCCGCTGGCTCTGAGCCCATTCCCAAACCCGGTGTGAAGGATTTCCCCTCTGTGACCGCCGACCATGTGGGCGGTTACCGTCTGGCTGCTGCAACCTTTGCTGGCGTGGAGAGGAAGTTTGGTTTGCACCTGCCAAAGTTCAAGTCCTCTGGAGAGTCCAAATCTGAACCTCGGTCCTCTTAAACGAAGCCGCGGCCCGCATGCTCCTCCAATTTCAAGTTAATCCAAGAGGTTGCCTTTTTTCAAACGCTGCATGGGTGTGGCTTTCATTTTCTTTGCATCGCTTGCACAACTTTACTGTACATACTGTACTTCTCAACAGAGAGACATTATGGCTCAGCGAAGAATTACTGCTCCTTTTATTTCTTGGTGTGTGACAGCTTTGGTGTACATGGGTTATATTTAACAGAGATGTACAGATATTTTCAAAATATTTATTTTGAAATTATGACCAGGGACGCGGGAAATAATTTAAGTGTATTTATTGTATTTTATTGAAATAAATCATTCAGTGTTTCTACTGTGAAACGTACATTCTCTGTTTCCCCCCAAAGTTTTGTCTCAAAACGAAGAATCTAGTCGGATCCCGTCACTTTACATGTCGGCTATAAACCCAGCTGAGCAGATACAGCATTCATGACTCCAGCCAGGAGGAATAGTACAAAACAGCATCAAAGTAGAAATTTATCATGTCTAAATGAGCAGAGATGACAACCTGAGCGCAGCCACAGGCAGAAACTAACACGCACACATCTTCGTGAAATGTCTTCCATTTTCATATTTAATGATTTTTAACTATTTGAACCGATCCATAGTCAAGCTGGAATATTGTTTCTACATACAACTTTAACCTATTTTGAAAATAACTTTAATTTAATGCACATTTTTTATCTACACGAGCCGAAATTCTGCATGCAGTAAAACACATGGATAGAAGTTAAATCACTGTAGTTGAAGTCGTCAAAACTCATAGAAGACGGAAAATCGGTCGGCATGTTAAAAAAAAAAAAAGCCAGGAATTTTAAACATACCACAAGCTGGAAGGTGATTTGTTGATCACAAAAAAGAAAAATCAACACAATAACTGCAGAGAGGACCTAAAAAAGTCTTCTACAAAAAAAAATGTATCCATGTTGAGAGCAGAAAATGACAAGAAATCTGTTTGGAGGAGTTAAGGCGAGGCTTTTAAACTGAACAGTGTAGTAACCCTCGCATGGTGGTGGTAACATCATGATATGGGCCTCATGAGCCGACAGTGGTACTAATGAACCTGTTTGAAAATAAACAGGGAAGAGGCATGTGTCCAGATTCTTTAATTAATCTGAAATCAACAGGAAATTGAAACTTGGACCAAAACACACATCAGAACAGGCTTTGGAACAGAAAAACCAGGTCAACATCAAACTTCTGGAAAGGACCCAAAATAACCCAAATTCAAAATGTTCATGCTGAGAAACCAACCAATTTCAATTAATCTGAGATAAAATATCCATATATAAGAAAGAAGCTTGCAGATGTCTATAAAAAAAAAGTTGTTTTCTGCATGTTTATGTACCTGTATGCATGTACTGAAGTTTAGTAATCATTCTATGCTGAAACTGAGTGGTTCAGTTTATCATTAAAAAAGCCTGTAGTTAACATGACCTTTGAGTCCAAGGTGAGTGAAAGAAAACCACTGCGATGATCACACCACTGGATTCTTTTAGACCTGGTTGGTTCATCATAACTTTAATAGAAACAGAACAATTACAGCATGACTGACATTTCTGAGTTTGTGCAGCGGTGCATCTATTTGGCTTGAAAAACACAAAAGTTAAGGCTCTTGTTGACATGCACCAACATACTGACAGATAAAGATTTTACAGATAAACATTAAGGCATCTGGTTGAAGAGAAGACGACCATTGTTTTTTCTTCTTTTTTTAAATAAATGGCTTCATGTTAGTGTTGCTGTTTGATAACCCTGCTGCTTGGATCTCCATTTGAGGAAGACTGGTGATGGAAATCAGAAAATGTTTACACTTTCATCCTACAGTCAAGTGGTCAGAAAACAGGGCCGGCACTAACGAGCACACAGCTGGTCCCTTAAAAGCCGCAGCGAGCCGCAGAGTTGAGCTCACGCAGCCAGACGCTGAGCGGCCAGCTCCTCCGCGTCGTCTCTGTTCTCGTTGATCTCTGCCAGCGTGCAGACGAAGCGCGTCCACTCGTCGTTTCGCGGAACTGCAATTTGCTGAAAGGAGGGGCACAGAAGAGTTACTCCAGGCTGCGGGCGACGGCCATTTACGCAGATAATGGCTAAATAATACAGACCCGAACTGCTCGGAGCGGTTCATTAAACGATCCTTTAAACATCTCATTAGGCTGAAGTGAATATTTTAAATAATTAATCACTCATTTGCGCAACAAAGCTCAGGGTTGCTGCACATTTTGCATGTCAAATTTCTTACTTCTCCAGAGTGAAATTTCCAGAGTTGTCATTATTTCTGGTTTCTTTTTAAAGGTAAACTTTACTCTGAACTCAGGACATATTCCGATTGGCTTTAAATGTAGAAACTGCAAAAAAACAGGAAGATGTAAGGATGAAAATGAGGACAAAAACAAACGGGTTATGGAATCACTTTCATCCCCTTTTTTAGTTTTCATACCAATCATGACCTGGAAAATATTAAAAGCTAATTTCATGCAGCGTAACAAAACAAGAATGTAGCTGACGCCGGATTAACAGTCATGTTTGCTCACCTCTCCAACCTCATAAACAAGAACGCGTCCATCGGAGTCTCCCACTGCGATCTCTCTCCCGGTATGAGCCCATCTGAGCCTGTTGAGGGCCGGGCTCCCCTCCACCACAACGCTAGCAGTGGGGACCTGAAACAGCAGCAGCGCAGAATATCAATCAGAGGAGAAATGGTGCTTAGCAGACAACTCTGCTGCTGCTGCGGGAAGCCAGGAAGGTGTCGGAGGAGGAACCGGACCTCGGTGTCGTTGTTCAGGTTCCACAGGTCCAGGTGGCCGACGCCGTCCACGCATGCAAACAGAGCCGGGTGAGTGGGAGACCACATGACGTCATACACGTAGTCGGAGTTGTCTTCAAATGAGTAGAGCGGCTTGTTATTCTGCACAGGAGAAACACATGGCAGAACTCATTCTGATGAAAATCAAACTAAATGTGAGTTTTTTCACACATTGGCTGCTCAGGAACTAGAAAATGAATCTTATTCTGATCATTTCTGACCCGACTGTTACTACAACTTTACTAACAACTACACTACTTTGACAGGAAGTTAGAAATGACACAATATTCACTTAAACATCACATACTGCTCTCCCTTCTCCCACCGCCATATTTCACTGTGGGAAGGAACTTCTACAGCACATGTGTAAAACTCAATGCCCAACGTCCAAATTCTGCGCGCCATAACGCTTTTCTGTGGCACTCTCAACTCCAACATAAATTGTGCGTCCAAGTATTATTTTATTAATCAAATTACATCTATTTTTATCTGTACTCCGCCTGATTACATCAATGTGAAGAAATGTTCAATATTATTTAACTTTATTTAGTACTCATTAAATGCACAGACAGCAATTAGTCACAATTTCAACTGTTTAATGGGTTTCATCAGCACGTTCTGGTGCAACCGGCCCTTTAAGGACATGCATGATCTTGATGTGGCTCAAAATGAAAATGAGTTTGACACAAAAGATGGAATTGTATTGAGAATAAAATTCACCCAGTGGAATTTATTTCCTGTTTAGGCAACCGGTTGCACTGCTAACATGATAAAAGGGAGATTAAGTGAAAGTGGTTTGTTTTGTACAAAGATGCAGAATAAAATCCTGATAAAACACATTGAAGTCTCTTTCCCACATGGCAAAATTAGGGAAAGAAGTTGCACCAAAACTCACAATCACTGCAGTTTAAGAAACCCTCATATCTCCGCTGTTCGCCTTTCAGCAGTCTTACCTTAGTGCTCCACAGCTTGACGGTCCAGTCGAAGGATGAGGTGACAAACAGGTGGGAGAAGTCCAGCGGCCCTGCAGCTGTGTGGCAGTGGATCCCGGTGATGGGGCCGTGGTGGCCCTCAAACATCTCGCTGATCCCCGCTTTGCTGTGGAGCGCACAGATCCGAATGAGCGTGATAACGAGCAACAGATGTGAAGAACTGACCCTCGGATTAGATACGCATGCTCACACTACGCTGAAGCTTTCAGAGCAGCAAAACCCTAAAAAGGTTAACAGTTGGCTCTGCTGCTGCTTGCGACTATTTAAGTGTTTCATTGAGCATGAAGGGACTCGACGGGCGCAGACGGACCTCTCCTGGACACGCTCACAGTAATCATTTACTTAGATCATGTAATTAGCAGCAGGGAGGCAGAAAGTGCCCGCGTCCCTTCAACCACATGTTGCAGAGCTGTTATCCAACTGAGGCTCTGATAATTAACGTAGAGGGGTAAATACTCAGCATGAGTGATGCTTATGCATTATTAACTGCGATGAGAGTATCACACCATTGTAAATGAGGTGGAAAATTATTCCCCCCAATTACAGAGGTGATTCTGCTATGCAGAACCTCGCAGCGATGCCCTCTCTGGATTCACTGCGGAGGTGGCTGACACGCCACCGAGCGGCTGCGCTGATTCAAGCCACATTTCGGCACTCGGGGAGGGCAGCTCCGGCCTCACAGACGGGAACATTGTGGGATGAACTGCAGTTTTAATTCTCTCTGGGACAACGGACTGTAAACAAACTGTCTGGAGCGCAGAAACACGCCGAGAGGGGAAAAAATGATTTGTTTCCCCTGCATGTGTGCCCTGTTTATATTGAATGACCTTTGCAAACATAAACTGACAAGCGGAAAAGAAAAACAGGATGACTGGGCAGGAGTGAAACCTCAAACAGCAGGAGATCAAGTGCTGGATTTGGGCTGTGCTGGGAAGCGAGTGGGCTTTATTTATTTGACACCCGGTCCTAGGTGGGCTTAACAGGTTGCCTCAGCTTCCTGCAAGAGTTTTGAGGAAGGGGGGAAAAAAAATTTAAAAAAAAAGGGCTGCGGTCGCACCTTCCATGACGACATGACATGTAGATGGAGCCGTCCTCGCTGCCCACCACAAAGTTGTTAACGTCTCCGAGAGGGAAGGACATGGAGGTGACAGCGACGGCTTTGGACTGCTTGAAGACGAGCTCCATGCTGTCCTGTGGAGGGAAAACATGGAACAACGTCCGTTACGCATATCGCATTTGTTGCCAAGAGCAACCTATTAAACTCAAAGCATAGTTCAATCGTGCAAACCCAGTACTTTGACATCAGGATCTTGGCAGGACAAGTGGTCCAAAACTACTTCCTTCAAAGTGAAGAACGAGTGAACTTGAATGATGAAATAAATCGGAAGTGACATTCAGAATGAATGTCTCCCGCGAACAGACAGAGAAGTTGTGGAAGGTGACGTTGATTGTATTGTACTACTGCATTCTGTATTAGAATTGTAGCCTGTAGTTTTAGCCATAGCAGCAGAAGAAGTGAAGGAAGCTGTCTAACAGCCGCCTCGCTCGGATTAGCGCTTCTCTCTGTGTGGATGAGGTTTTGAGTTTTCCTCACCTGCGGCTGGGAGAGCATATCCAGACTCCAGGAGCAGATCTTGCCGTCCGTTGAGATGCTAATCAGGTTGTGGGCGTTCTGCGTGCCGACTACGTTCACACAATACACCGGGTGCTGTGAACGCAGTGAACGTGAATTTTTTTTCTGCTACTGTGTTGAAGGTAAATTAAGTTCATCCGCCCACATGGGGCGTCCGCAGTACCGTGTGTGCTGCTGCTGAGAGCGGGGTCCTCTGCACGGGGGTCCTCTTATTGCTCCTGTTGTCCCACAGAACGATCTGCCCAGAGTACGTCCCTCCAACCACGACGTTTGGGTGAAACTTTGCAAACGCCGCAGACATCACGGCCGACTGCAAGACCAAAGACAAAAAGGTCAAACAGTTAGATCTCTGCAGCTTATCAAACAAATGAAACATTTCAAGTGAACTTTTGAGGGAAAACTTGACTCACGGTTTGCATTTCATTAACTATGGGAGAAACAGACTGGAAAATGAGGCGATTCATTTTTTAGTGTTGCAATGCAGCATTCCTGAGTAAAGCTGATGCTTCGAGCTGAGAAAACGTCGCCAGAAACCGCCTCCGAGAACCGAACTGATGCATCACAGAACTGGTTTGTGTATGTTTGGCTTCCAGGAGCCAAACTTTCTGTGAATCTTCTAAAAGTATTCATGAGTGTTATTTCTTTAGGCTGTTCTTCATATTTTGCCTTCTTTTTCATTCATTTTGGTCACACTGTATTTTATTAAACCAGCTTTCCATTTCTTCAAATATCACTTTAAGACGGGCTGAGTGCTGCAGACGACTGTCAATCACCGATATGTTCAGGTGTAGAGACAACAGAAAATCTGAGAAAAAGCAAAATCTAAAGATGAGCTTGGTATGGCCTTCAGAAAGCCTGAATATATTACTCTTAAGCCTCTTGCAATAAGCAATTAATCAATAAATTAATCGCATAATAAAATTAAAATGAGCTTGATTTCCATTCTGGTGATTAATATTTTTTTTGTTTACAGAGCCTCCATAATCCATCTTACTTATGGCTTTCCCTGTGTGTGGTTTTTATTTCCATTTTCTTCACAGTTTGTAGTTGTGTTTTATTTTGGGTATTTAAAATTAATGGCAACTCCAGTGTTAAGTGTTCTGTACAAAATTAAAGTCTTTAAGAGGGCAAACTTGAGTTATGTCGTTTCCAATACATGACTTAAAAACGATCTCAAAACAACGTTATCATTTATCGCAGTTACTTCTTGGACAATTCCAGTAAAAATTGTTATTGTGACAGGCCCATCCATCCATCCATCCATTTTCTGTTCACCCTTAGTCCCTTAACGGGGTCGGGAGGGTTGCTGGTGCCTATCTCCAGCTACGTTCCGGGTGAGAGGCGGGGTACACCCTGGACAGGTCACCAGTCTGTC